>VDFB02042082.1:0-39976 GCA_007258455.2 Sequoia sempervirens
GTTCATCGAAATTTAAAATAAATTATATTTTTAGAAACTAGACTCCATTCTACAATTTAAAAAAAATAAAATTTTAGAAAAATCTTTTAGTTTCAAAAAATTTGAGGGGGAGCACGGCCAAAATTCTGCTTTTTAGGAAGTGCCCACTCAGAAAATTAATAAAAAATCAAATATTCATTAAAAAATTATCAGAAAATATATAGTCCTTACTACATACTGTTATCTAACTTCTGACTGGAGCAATTTTAAAAATACTAAAAAAAAGTCCACCGTGCTCGGGTCACACAAGAGTTGCTATGTTATGTTTTTCTGACAGAAACAATAGCAATTTGTGTGTGTCTCTCTTTTGAACCCCTTAATCTCAACCATTTTCAAAATAAATTAGTAGTTTAGAAAGCAGAATCGGAGCACTGCGGTCCTTGTTTTTGTTCCATCAAATTTTTTTGAGTGTAGCTATCCTCAATTTCATGTCCAAGGTCAATATTTCCTGATTTCAGAAAAAAAGTGGCCACTTAAGCCCCTTTTTTGGGAACCATCTTGGTGCACTTACCCTTATATTTTTAAAGAGTTTTCCCCATATATTATATAAATTAGGGGAATTTTATAAATATTTTATGAATTAATATATATTATTTATTTTTATTATTTTTTTATATTATTATTTTTAAATACAAAATCTGTCACAATAAAGTTTTAAAAAAGTTAAAAAGAACATTGCATATTTGAAAGTCAAGATTTCATAAAACAACCAAATATTTAAATTTAAATATTACATATTTATGATAAAATTTTCAACATTCAATTAAAAATATTCTTTTATAAATAAGTTTTACCTTTCATATGGTATACACCAGCGATTTAATCATCAGCAATTCACTGTGGGAAAATTCGCAGCCATGACAAATTCACCGCTTAGTAAAATTCATAACCACATTAATATTTTTTAATATATATATTACAAATTCACCGCCAAGTAAAATCCATCCCAGCAATTCTCCAAGGTGCAGTGAATTGCTGGGGATGAATTTTACTTGAGGTGAATTTGTCACGGTGGTGAATTTTTGCAGTGAATTGCTGAAGGTGAATTTTACTTCGCAATGCATTTGTCATAGCGGTAAACGTGGTGAATTGCTGGGGATGAATTTTACTCAAGGTGAATTTGTCATAGCGATGAATTTTTTCGGTGAATTGATGAAGATGAATTTTACTTGACAGTGAATTTGTCATAACATAAATTTTCTCAAATAAATTACTGACGGTAAATTTTCCTAGAGCACCTTAACATATATATGTCCTATATATTACATCTGACTTAGAACGAGAAGCATTTGTAATTCAATCCACGTGATATGAAAGTTTCATTACTACTATTTTTAATACAATCCAAAGCCAAGGATGCTAAGGATGTACGCAACTCTCAAATATCACCATTAATTGATAGACAGATGGCGGTTCGCATGTACACAGAGAAAACTGAGAGCACTAATTTCCCACCTGTGCCGCTGCTTCAGCACTTTTGTTTGTCTTTTATGTGAACCTCGTCTTCATCCTCCTTTCTATCACTCCATAAAGCTCATTAAAGTTTACTCCGAAGTTATGCATGGTTGACATTCCTCAATTTCTGTACTTTTCTTGGCCAGAACTTTTGTAGTTTGGATAAGTATTGTGACGATGCGTTGTTCTGTTCTGTGAAGCTGTTACAACATTAATTATATACGACAAATAGAAGGTGTGATATATTTTAAAGAAAACAAATCTGATCGACTTTTACGTCAGATAATAAATAGTTATAAAATCTCTACATATCTTTTTGCTCTCTCAGCTATGTGAGATTCAGTTAAATTCCTCTCTCTCTGCTGTGAAAGCGGTGTTTTTATCAGTATGTTGTTTACGTAAGTTGACAGAGAGATGCAAATTGTGTACATTTTCTAGAACAGGTGTTTCTACAGCAAGGTGAACCACAGTACATCTGTTTGTTTATGTTTTGACAGTGGGTAGTTGGCAACTGTCTTGACAGCTGGTATTCTATCTTTTCATAGTGGAAATAATTGTTGTCTGAATCTGTTACCAGTGTACTTTCTCCTATCTTTTAACATCAGTTGGAACACTTTTGAATAAAAGATTATAAACATTATGTTGCCACAGATTTCATACTGAGATGATGATCCTCAATAATGTTGGAATCTAGACAGTTCCACAACATAAAGAAATGAACCCCAAAAAACTTGAAATAGTAAAATTATTGTTACAGTGTACTGCCATTGAAAAGGCTAGAAATATGTTTCATTTCCAGATATCTTATTTAAACTGCTGCTAAAATAATTTACATTGCTAATGGAAAGATCCAAATGTAAGCTGTAGCCAAAGGATTCCATTCTGTCTTTCCAGATGTGAAAGAGTTAGCCATACAATATTTTAGGTCAGATAATTAATAGTAGAAAATCTCTAAATATTAAGTAATTATTTAATTTATAAGGATTAGTATTGTTCTAATTCTAAATACACTTAGGATTATGGACTCACACACATTATCCAACTTTAATTCATATTTCTATTGGACTACTCATGGAGGTGAAAAGACCAAATGATGGCTAGGCCATTTGACAAGCTCCTAGTGGTCACCTGCATTTTATCTATCTTAGCTATAGGTACTAATGATCAGCCAATTGCATGAGAGTTTCATATTTCTAGCTCTTTTTGTTTTATTTATGTTATTTATCTTGTAGATCATTTCTTTTGTTTGGTGCAATATATATAGTTATATAGTTCTAGTTGTTGTATATTAATTTTACTATTATTTTCTTATGTTATAATTGTGTTCATGTCTTGCTTTTATTGGAATAATGTTTTTGTTTGCCTTCCACATTGTGTGATTTTGTGTATGGAGGACCACAACATACTTGGATGCTAGTGTAGTTGTGTTGTTATTTGTGAATTATTCAAGTATTTGTACAACATATGACTTGTGAGGTCTTCTCCAAATTCTAGATTTTTGTAGATTCTTGTTTTTTCTTTATTTTCTAAAATATTGTATCATGTTTTTAGGTTATTTTGGATTTTTTAGTACATTTTATTTATTTATTAGCTATAAACTACATCATGTTTTGTTTCTATCTAAGGAGACAAACTAAAATGAACACTTACATCATACGAAGGTATAATGGATGAGTCAATAAAATTGTTTTTTAATCATTATATCTTGTTATTTCTTTTTATAATATTTTTAAAGAGTTTTTCCCTTTATATTATATAAATTACATGAATTTTATGTGTCAGAGGTGTTCAGCCCATACCTTGGGTCCCTGGGGCAAGACTAGCCCCCTGCGGGTGGACGCCATAGCCTGCATATAGGCCCACCGATCAACCGTGAGAGAGGGAGTTGAAACCAAGACCCTTGGGGAACAAACCCAGGGCCCAAACCAACTCCCCTACCCGGATGGAACTTTTACAAATAAATTTGACCATTTACTCAAATCTGTACTACATACACATGTATATATGTATATATATATATATATATATTACATACATATATACATACATATATACAGAGTATATATATTATATATCAACTGACTTAGAACGAGAAGCATTTGTAATTCAATGAAAGTTTCATTACTACTATTTTTTATACAATCGAAAGCCAAGGGTGTACGCAACTTCCAAATATCACCATTAACTGATAGACAGATGGCGGTTCGCATGGACACAGAATAAAATGAGGGCACCAATTTCCCACCTGTGCCGCTGCTTCAGCACTTCAGTTTGTCTTTATGTGAACCTCATCTTAGCTCATTAAAGTTCACTCTGATGTTATTCATGGTTGACGTTCCCCAATTTCTTTACTTTTGTTGGCCAGAACTTTTGTAGTTTTGTTAACACAAATCACAATAATGTTGTGACGATGCGTTGTTCTGTTCTGTTAAGCTGTTCCAACATTAATTATATACGACAAATAGAAGGTGAGACATATTTTAAAGGAAACAAATCTGATCTACTTTTAGGTCCGATAATAAATAGACTTTTTGCTCTCTCAACTATGCGAATAAATTCCTCTGTGCTGAGAAAGCGGTGTTTTTATCTGTATGTTGTTTACGTAAGTTCAGAGATGCAAATTCTGTACATTTTCTGAGACAAGTGTTTCTAGAGCAAGGTGAGCCACAGTACATCTGTTTGTTTATGTTTTGACAGTGGGTAATTGGCTGCTGTATTGACAGCTGGTATTCTATCTTTCCATAGTGGAAATAATTGCTGTCTGAATCTGTTTCCAGTGTACTTTCTCCTATCTTCTTATATCAAAAAATAATATGCATGGAACACTTTTGAATTAAAAACTATAAACACCATGTTGCCACAGATTTCATACTCAGAAGATGATCCTCAATAATGTTGGAATCTAGAGAGTTCGGTACACAAAATAAATAAATGAACACCAAATAAAACTGAAATAGTAAAATTATTGTTACAGTGTTCTTCCATTGAAAAGGCTAGAAATATGTTTCATTTCCAGATATCTTATTTAAACTGCTGCTATAATAATTTACATTACTAATGGAATGATCCAGATGTATGCTGGACTCCATTCTGTACTTCCAGATGTGAAAGAGTTAGCCATACAATATTTTCTAGTCTAGCTAACACAATACTACAGCAGAATTTGGCCAGGCCAATTTTTTCTCTAGCATAAGAAACTGAAGGGTGAAAGACAACAGGAATGTCTTCTTCTACTGACTTTTTCCCCCCTCTTACATAATCGAGGTCTAGAAAGCCATGGACGACACAGAGGAAGGCAAGGAAGCAATAGAAAAGTGCGCATTGATGAGTGCACTGGTATTGATCCCCTCTATTCCTGGACCAGCCTCCTTCAATTCTTCAGTGACCGTATCATACAAAGATTTCAATCTCTTATAAACAAAGGCCAAGCTGTATTTACTGAAAGCTCGAACACGAAACCTCTGGCACAGGCGAAGAAAAGAAACTCTTTTCCTGCGCCCCAGTCTTATGGCAGGGCGCCTCCGGGCCCTTTTGGGCTTCTGGTCATCAGACGCATGGAGCCTCTGGTAGCGGCCACTGTAACCCGGCCAGTGGATTCGAGGGACAAAGCTCAAGACTTTGGGCCTCCTGATCGGAGAATCTGGCATCTCCATAGCAGATAAAAAGCTTCTGGTCTGCACCCTTGTTTTTGTAGACCACAAATCCCGTGGATTCTGCCCGAATAATGTAGAGCGCTCAGATATTTTATTCCGATGGCCAGCTAAGGCATGGCGTTTGCAGTTATGATTTCCACGTTGCAGACAAATGAGTATAAAGAGAATGAATTCGGGCAATATTCTATACCGCAGAAATCATGTGATATTGGGGCTACTTGTGACGGTGGCCGCCTGTCCAGCCCTTTTCTTTGGCCCACCATTAATGGTGAGTAGATGTGCATTAAAATTGACCATTATAGCGATCCCTCTGCCCTTTTTTTAAACTCCACTTTCACTTTCTCATTATATTTTTCCTTAAATAGCGATCCCTCTGCCCTTTTTTTAATTCCACTTCCACTTTCTCATTATGTTTTTCCTTAAATTGTCGGCAAGTTGGTAAGTGTACTACTTATAGATAAAATTTAGTTTAGTGAAGATTTGTTTTCTTTTTAAATTTTTAAACTTTTGTGATGATTAAGGGGATAAGGTTAGGATTGTGTTTGGCTGATTTTAGTAAAATAGATATTTTTTATTTTTTATTTTTTATTTTTAACTGAATTAAGAAATATAAAATTGAATATGTATCACACAATTAAACTATTTATATATTAATTTTAATAAAATAGATATTTCTAACTTTTTATTTTTAAATGAATGAGGTATTATTCATGTAGTTTTGATTCATACTAAAATAATTATCTTTAAATCATATATTTTTTTAAGAAATATAAAATTGAATATGTACCACACAATTTAACTATTTATATATTAATTTTAAAAATATTTTTTTATTATTCTAAATTATGAGAACATTAGAACTTTTTTTTTAAAAGATATAAGAGAGTAAGCACTTAATATAATTGTAAAGAAATAAAATACACCTAATTATAGAAATCCAAGATAAAGTCTACATTAGATTAAATTTTTTATTCTTAATAAGTTAGGATTGTTAATATTGTAAATATGTAAGTAAATTAAGATAGAAATAATTGAAATGGTTGAAATGGAAATAAAATTTATATGACTTATAGTGTGATGTCAACTTTGATTGTTTTGATTGACTAAAATATTAGAACAAAAAATTAAAAAATGTGAAATAAAACTAAATCAATGATTAAGAAGTTGAGTCTAATAAATAAAATATATTAAACTATATAGAATGTGCACCTTTGTTATACTTTGTGTGCAATTAGCATGTATGAAAGATGCCTTCAATTTTCCACCCACTCACAGAAAGAATGAACACATGTAAAAATAAAATATATATTACTCCTCAAGTGGCAATTTATCAAGTGAAAGAAATAAAAGAGCACAACATGTCATATGCAAATATAATAATATATTTTGTAATAGAAAATAATTTATAGAGAAATAGACTATTAGTATAGTCAGGTGGTAAATGGTTGAAATCTCCAGAAAGTTATAGTGTGTGCCATACAAATCAATGCCCCCATGCCACTATCCTCTACAATGCTATCATGATGTACAAGTTGTTATGGTGATGGTGTATGATCATGGCGTGCATCTCTATAAAAAACACGGTGCACAAATGTAATTTTGATGTTATCTCTAGAGAGGTAGGTTGAGATAGTGCTCCATTGGTTTATGTATTAATTAAATAAGTTACTTATTTTTATAACTTTTTGATACAATATCATTTGTTATTGTTATGTCAAAAATTGCATATCCTTGCAATTTCATGTTATGTTTTGGGCTCACTTTGGTGTTCATTTTGTAACATGTTTTAGGGATCATATTAGCCTCAATCTTGACCCTTTTTCTTCACTATATTGCTAAATTTATTTATTATGTTCTAATTATTATTAGTGACCTAAAATCACATGTTAAATTTTGAGAGATTTCATCTAGGACATGATCATGACACATGGATGTTTATGTGATGCACTAACATCCTATGCTTTTTGCAAAAAAATAAACATTTCTTTCTATACACCTACTTGTAACATTTGTCTATCTAAAAAATGTCTTTTTACACCTATATCTAACCCTTTAGCTGTCATGTCCCCATTTTTCGGGAAATCAACTGAAGGGTGAAATTTGGGAATCCCGTTGCATTTCATCACATAACACCCTCTCAACTTTTGATTTGGATCATAGCTTCTACAATAACACCTATACATCATCTCTAGAGCTCAGGGGAAGAGGATCATATACCAGAACTATATCACCATTAGGAGGTCGATCGTTCAGGCTCATTGTACCAGAGTAGGATTTCTTCTAGGAATTCCTATGCATTCCTCCACAGGAGCACATTATGGCTTGTGGTTTGGAACATAACATCTATGATGACACCTGCACATCATATCCAAATCTCAAGAGGAATGGATCAAGTACCAAAAAGATATTGCTATCAGAAGATAATTGTGCTAAACCATTAGCACCCACTTCAACAGGCATAATGGATAGGACACAAATATGAGTCATGCAATATTAATCATGGAGCATCAAGACAAAGAAAAGGGACTAGGAAGGCTCATGGATAGGTCTGTAGGGCCACACATTATTTAGAAAACATCTCCATTAGCCTTAATTCCGACCCAATGTAACGTGTAGTATCGTAGATTTTGGGCTTTAGCGCCAATTTGGTTCAAGCCGACTTACTCCTCTAAGTGGGAGAATGATAGCATATAAATATAGGTAGATAATTCTTGTAGAGGGTGTTCGATGCACAAGACAACTGAGAGGGGGGTGAATCAGTTGTATATTAAAACATTCAATCCCTTATTAACTTTCAAACCCTTATCAAACTTTAAACCCTCACTAAGAATTAGCAGAATGTAAACATGTGAAACAATAATCCAAAAACAACCATACGCAAGAGAACACTAGATTTACGTGGAAAACCCTAAGTAGGGAAAAACTACGATGAGGATTAGCTCACATACATATGAATAACAACATTGAATACAATTAGGCTCAATGCCAAAGGCTCACTTCCTAGAAAAGAAGAAAGGCTCACTGCCAAGGGCTCTTTGCCCCGAAGAAAGAGTAATAGAAGAAATCGTTACAAAGAGATTCACTATCTCATAGCAACATGAAAGATCCACCACTACAACTCTACACCATCCTCAACCTTTGGCTCACTACCTTCAACAACTTCCCCATTTCTTTGACTCATTTAAAAATTATTCTCACATTCATTCAATCTTCTAGAAACTTGAACTCTAATCTAGTATTCTTTCTTGTTGAACAACACTCTTGAATCTTTTTATCAACATAGTGAAATCATGTGAAGGCCCTCCAGCATTTTAGCAACCTCATGAGAAGTTTAGAAGAAATATTACAATAATAATTTGGTCCTTTCTTCTTTCCTTTAAGCTCTATGAGGCTACTTGCATTATAACTTGCTCTAGCTTCCTCTTTATGTTCTCATTACTACTACTATTGAATCCCTTTGTTTTATTGCCTATGGCATTTTGGGATCACACTCTCATTTAATAGAATTATTATTATTGCACTTCATTTAGCATTTCTATTATTTAGAAAAAATATAAGTTGTTTGTGGGGGCTAGAAAGCCAACCTAGGGGCTTGACCTAACAAAAAGCTCCATATACACACAAAAACATTTGCATTTCTTTAGCTACATGTTTTCACTTGGAAGAAGATATTCAACCTTTTAGGAATTTGGTGATATCTTTTGTCTATTTCTTTTTTATTTTATCAGTTTAATTAAATAGATTAATTTGATCTCAATTATTTTAGCTATCTTTTCATTGGTAATCTATTTGATTTTTTTATATAGGATTTGAGTATGTATTCCAAAGAAAATATACTTTATAGATGTGTTCATCATACAAGACTAGAACACATTGCATAGGCATCCACATTTAGCACTAGTCTAATCTAGTGAGCTTCAAACTTTAGTGCCAAATTTTTTTTGTTGTTGATTATTTTCATTTCCATTTTCAACTTGTCATTCCTATTAATATTTTTTAATAAAAAGTGATATTTTATTTCCATTCTAGTGTTTTAGTGTACTTAGATAATGATAATTAATTATAGCAAAAACACTTTAGATTAATTATCATAATATGATGTAAATAGTTGTATATTAGTTCTTTAAATAAAAATATTGCTAGTTAATAGGAGTGTGTCATTTGTGAGATTTTTGCATAGAAAAATGTACTCCCTTGTAGGTGACGATACAATTTCACATTTATTTTGGACCTATTTTAGTGACCCTTGATTTTAAGCATTTTAAACCACTCCTAAATAGGCCCTAATACCCTTTCATTATGCATTCTAAGGCCTATTTTATCATTTTCTGATAAATTACAAGCACCGAATAAATGCAAGAAAATAATGTTTTACCCCTGATACACTTCATCCTAGAAAATAGGGCGGTCCCCCTATCTTTTTGAGGACCAAATTTTAATGTACTGTTGATGGAATTTTAACATTCAAATTTCAAATTTCAAATGTTAGCTTTTGAGATCTAATCTTTGAGAAATTAGAGAAAATCCCATAAATAAGTCTTTTCACCATTTGAAAACTAGAACATAAGAGACAACGTTTGAGCAAACAAACTTTGAAGTCTTGGAGCAACATTACTTGAAATTGCAGGTCTTCAAGTTCATTTACATATTTGATCAAGTTTTATCACATGATTGAAGGTTGATACCCATGGGAGGCCATGATGGATTCTAGGTTTGGGAGATGCATTTGGCCACTTCCTTCAACCTAATGACTTGTTTCCTAATGTTGTCATCTTCAAGCTTCATTTCTCTTGCAAACTAAAGCAAGGTATCATTGTATTTTAGATTTACTTAGGGTGTTTGACTTCTCCCTAATTGGATCTTGTCATTTTTGTTGACATTCAAAATATTGAGAGGGGGGTGAATCAGCTTTCCATAAAACCATTCGCATAAAATCCATTTAACCATTATTACAATTCTAACTAAATCAGCAAGAGAGAACATAGAAACATATCAATGCAACCATACACACAAACACCAAGATTTTTATGTGGAAAACCTAAAACAGGAAAAACCACAGTGAGGGTTAACTCACAATATATTATATCGAGATACAAAATATTACATGGCTCACTACCAAGACTCATTGTCTTTAAAAGGCTCACTGCCTTAATACAAAATATGGCTAATTGCCAAGATACAAAGATAGTGGCTCATTGATAAGATACACCTTTAATGTGCAGGGGTCAGTTCCAATGAGGCCCATAATATGGAGTACTACCTCACACAACAATTGCTTAGCAACAAGTCTACTTTGATCCACAACTGATAAAGCATTTAAGCTTGGACCTTTCTTCCACACACACTTTTTCTCCTTTCTTCTTGCTTCCATTTTCCACTTTAAAACACCTTATATAATACAAGTATATCTTAATCATCAATTAGGTCGGCCTAATTAGATGAAAAAAAAATCAAAACTCTCTTTGTCGACACCATAAATTATTTTATCCATGTAGTACATCATATTGAGTCAGTTGACATCCATAAAACATAACTACTCTCATAATGTATTGCATATACTAAGCCGACCAAGACTAGAACATAGTTCTCCAGACCAACAAATAATCCTAAAAGCAAACACCTTCTAAATCTGAGAACACATTAATTTCCCATCATACCACCAACATAGAGACTAAGAACCAAAACCACAACATAAGACTATTCACTTTAATAAAATGTGGAGTCTCCACACAATATGTCGAGCAAGGAACACAATAGAATATAGAGTTGAACTCTGTCAGAGATAAGTTTCTACTCACAACCAAATACGTCTCAAGATCCAAGATATAGTTGTCTGAATGAGTCATGATAACATGGTTAAGAGATTGGAGTCATATAAGATCTTGCAGTGATTTCCAGACTCAACTACCAACACATTGATCCAACACAAAAGGGCATTATCAGTAGAGAATAACTTTTGGTAAACCAAGTAGACTTCCCATATAGTTATCATCATGTTGACATCAATGACAACATAGGAACAAAAAACCATCCATACTTCATGCTCATGTTGCAAGGCTCCATAATTCCAACAATCTCCCCCTTTGGCATTGGTGGCAACATGCATGAAGAAAACATTTTCCAATATACTGAATACTCTAAATACTCCTCCTTAACAAAACTATTCTTCACAAAATTGTTTTTCCTTATCTCTCCATCTCTCCATCTCTCTATCTCTCCCCCTTTGACATCAATGACAAAGGATGGGATCCAGTTTATATGTATATATAAAAATGTAGCCAAAAGATATGAACATAAAATTGAATTAACCTGAAGAAGAACCTCTGAGACTCTCTAGAATGACCTTCCATGACATTTTCCCTTCTTCCCATGAACCTTTTTCATTTATAAGAGTCTTGTGTAATATCTCAAGTTTAGTTAAGGACTCTATACCATTTGTTAGAGTATTGGGATTAAGATTAATCTCTGATAATTCACCAATACAGCTAAGAGCTCTAGAAACAAAAGTGTGTCTGAGTTTAATCATGTCTCTAAGTGCCACAAACTTCTTGATAACCTCTATCCCTTGATCTTGTAGAGAGAAGAATCTGTCCTAAAGCTACACAATGCAAGCCCACCTCTGATTATCTTTGTCTTCTACTAACCTGTATGTATCTGCTTGAGTGCACATCCAGGATTTGCTCATCATTATCTTATTTCTTATGTTTAGTGTCCTTTCAGAACAATCTAGGAAAAAAGAAAATAGTTCATGTGCCTCTTCTTGACAACCTTCTACACTCTCCAATTTCTTCATCACTCGATGTGTGCATTTGCACATTTCTCTTTGATATCTTCCAAATTTCCTTTATCAGACCTAATTCCAGCAGGCACATCAAGTTTGGAGATGTAGACCTTCAAAGAATCAATCATTCCTCTTAGATTCTCCACAATATAAATAGATGAATCAAAATTAGCACTCGGAATAACCTTTTGCAATTCTTCCAAAGCTGTCTAAATATTTTCTCTTTCATGCTCATGTTCAAACTCACTTACAACTTCTTGCTTAACAACACTCTTCCTTATCTTCCCTGTTCTGGTTGCGCTACCGAAGGTACCTTCTACATTGATATTCTTCAGGCTTTCCAAAAGAATATTAGCATAATTATTGATAGGTTGTCGTTAGGTCCTAACACTTTAGTGAATAATCACATCATTATATCGATCAAGCAGTGTCTAACGACTATTTGCAATAGAAGACATCTCAATTCTCTCTCTCAGGTTCTCTAAATGCTAGTCAATTGAATAAAGAGTCTAAACTAGAGGGCCTCTAAACCTAAAAGCAATGAATTATTTATCTAGAAAGCAAGAAATGATCTTAAACTAGAAAGTAAAGAACTATAAATTAGAAAAATATCACCACTAAACTAGAAAGCATAGAAACGATTAACCCAAAGAATGCATAAATTGTTGAGGAAGTAAAACATGTAAAGAAATTAGGAAACATTATCTAATGTATAACAATCCAACTACGAACAAGAAACAATTTAACAAAATCTACTGAAGTAAGATGCTCTGAACATTCCAATGTTAAGTTCAGAAACTACAAACTTAGCTACAACCTGCAGGCTTGACACTGACAACATAACATATGCTCATGAAAATGGATTTCAACTTCAATTGTTATCTACTAAAAGAAAATATAGAATAAGGAATATAATACTTATCTATCTATCTATAACCCTCAAGTGGCTAGTTCTCGAATGTGTCTACAGCTACCTCATATCACATTCACTGGAAATTCTCTAAGCTACTTCATTCCAAAGACACGTCCATAGTACAAAGTAATTCAAAGAGTGGTGGGAAAAATCATATTCATATGGTAGTTTTTACTCAAAAGAAAAATTTGCAGCATAACGATAATCTTCTTCTCTATTCCTTATTTGTAACAGTTACATATTTATACAAAAAACGACTAATAAAAATCCTATTTTTTAGTTGATAGAGTCTTTTAACAAATTTCCAATAGGAAAAGGGAATTTAAAGCCCATGATATACACTATTAAAGAGGCTCTTATGAGCCATAAATTTTTTGAAACTAAAAAATAACAAAATTATAAAGACTTGGCCAAAACATGTGCTCCAAGAATTCCGACGTCCGCTCACTTGTTTTCAAAAGTATGAAGATCCGCATTCATTTCCCTTCTGACTGGAATGGTGATTGGAAGTGGATTTGACCTGTGAAATACTTAAGACTAAACCATTAAATTAGCATAAGTTAGTTTAATTCGATTAACTCCAAGAAATAAAGTTTGTACGCTTATTCATAAAAAGATAGCACTTATTTTTCCTAAAGGTAATCAATTGGAAAGGTTAGTAAGGCTAAAAGGTTTAGATTTACATATTGAGCCCATTATAATAATGAGGTTATTTTTATGTCATCATTTCCTCCCCTTCCTAAGTCTGAGCAAGTCCTCTTGCTCTCTGGTGTGTCCCCTATCCATCATTCCTTCTATTCATTTCCTCATACTTAGCGCTGAGATCATACACATCATCTACCTTTGTGTCCAATATCTTTGGATTCCTCAAGACTCCCTAATGAAAAGTAGCTCTTTGTATCCATCTGAAAAAACTGTCTTCACTCTGGTCTAGATTGGTATACACTAAAGGAGGTGGTGAAAGAAGCAAGGGAGGTATGTACCTCGTACCAACCTAGTTGATCTTTAATTCTTCCAGAATTTTGGCCAAAGCTACTGCTCTTCCGTAGGACCAAGAGGTGAAATTATTTCCATATTTTTTAGATGCATAGGAAGAGGGGTATACCTTTCTTCACATGCATGCCGTGCCAGTCCTATTAATTGTGGCCCATGTTCCTGAAAGTAATCATGACACAACCTGAGATTGTTATTGTATTTGACCTGTACTTCCTTTTTAAGTTTGACACCCAGAAATTGTCTCTTGAAAGAGAGAGGCTTTCTATGAGGGTATCTCATCTCCATCCCTGTTGTCTTTTCTGCCTGAGCATACTCTCTTGATTTTTCTTTCCAGTGAAGTTGATTTTTCATAGTGGATAGGAATGATCTTAATTCTACTTCTCCCACAAAGAAGTTAATAAAGAAATCTATATAGTTTTCTAAGAGCAAATTGTGAACAAAGAACTCACACAAAATTTTTTGATGTTCAGGGAGTGACTCAACAAATACTTTTACAAATTCCTTGTCATCAGGGTAATGAGGCTAGTTTTGGTGAATTCTTTGCAATTTCCATCTTAAAAGCTGCTTGTGAAGAAACATGGAGTACAACCCAGATGGTCTTCTACAAGTTAATAATAATTCACCAATTTCACAGGAATCCTACTTACCCCTATATGCCTGATGGAAAGATTCTTTTAACATGAATAATTCCCTCTTTAATCTATTATTTTCAAATTCCACATCCTTCAAGAGGTAACAATGCTCTATCCATTTTATTAACATTGGGGGAATACGTACCTAGAACCAGTGTATAACAATAGGTTTAGTTTGTGTCCCTTTTGATTCCATGATTCATTGAGTGTCACTCTCCTACAAACATTGTTCTAGCTCCACAATTTTACTCACAGAGGCATTTAACTCAATTTCCTGTCAATTATTTTCTTCTTCAAAAGCACTAAATAATTGCATAAATTTACTTTTCAAATCTTGAATACACTTATCTTTTTCACACAGAGTAACCTAATGTTGCTTACCCTGTTGATTCCATTGTTGGATCTGGTATTACAACGGCTCAATAAGCTTATCTTTTTCCTCAATTTGCACAGTCAATTTGGCAATTTCCTAGTCTCTTTTATTTACAATGGCAGTTTGCACCTCAATTTCTTCTTTCTGTTGGTTAATTTTTGCTTCGTCATCCTGCAACCTAGCTCTCAACCCTTCATTTATACCTTTAACTTTTCTAATATCTCATTTCTCTGACTTGATTCTACGTCCCCTATGTCCATAGAGAAGGATGCATGAGAAATTTCTTTATCAGGATGAGGCACATTTTCCTCTTTGGTGTCCTTAGGAAGGGATGAGTGAGGCACTTATTCCACTTTTTCATCAACATGGGGTGCATTTTCTACCTCAATGTTCTCAGGGAAAGATGAGTAAGGCACTTCTTCTTCATCAATTTGATGTACATTTTCTTCAATTTCTTGTATATTCCCTCCCTTATCAAGAAACAAAGAGAATCCTCCCACAAGCTTATATTCTTTCTGCTCTGAATGTGGTGATTGTATTTTCTCCCCTTCCTGTTCTTCAAGTGATAGGGTTTCCTCGTTCTTTTCCCTAGGAAGTTGATCCCTTGTTTCATTTGTCTCCTCATTATCAGGTGCACTATCAATCTCTACCACCTTTATTGGAGTCCTGGCCTTTTTCCTTTTTTAGGTATTGCCTACATCTTGGGGTTCAATTTCATTGGCCCCCGAAGATAATTGTTTACTCCTCTGTCGAGGAGGAGTTGTTTGAAAAACAATTTTACTTCGTTTCTTTTTCTTTTGAGGAGGTTCCTCCTTTCCTCCAGAATGCACAATTCCCACCTCCCCTTCCTGTTATGGGGTTTGTAATTCATCTGGTAAGGTTTTTGGTGCATCATTGTTGGGAGCCATGGATGCATATTGGGACTCAGGGGCGCCTAATGCCTCTGAGGAGGGGTCTTCTACATACTGCTCCTTTTGTTTAGAGGATTCACCCTCCTCAAGTGACCTCCCTGGCTCCTCATTTTCAAATTTTCGTAGAAACCTTTGCCACTTCTTTTCTAGATTTTTGTGGAAATAGTATTTACATATTAGCTATATTAGACCATGATGTTTAAGGGGCTCTATCATAATTTTATACTTTTCTATCATAGAGGTGACTGAATGGCAGAGAAAAGCTGGTAAATTTACCCTAAGAGTAGGGTCCTCAATGGTATGGCGTAAATGATTCAGCAGGAAAAAAGGGGGTCCCACAACTATAGTCATTTGTCCCTCACAAGTAAAATACTTGATAATCTAGGCTACAACAAACCTCCAGGGTTTTGGAAGAGACATCTTATGAATTCCCTTATTTTTCCCCCTGGTGTTTATATTCATTATAGGTTGGGGTTCCCCTTCCTTATGAAATATTCCTATTAAATTTTGATAAGGAACATGGGCATTTTCATTCAAATTAATTCCTTTATTCTCAAGACCAGAAAAAATGAGCAATAATTTTTGTACTTACCTAGAATTGTTTTCCACGCACCACAGTCTTCCCATCTGCAATTTTTTTGACAAATTCCTTCACCAACTGCTCTGTGTGCCCTTCAAATTGTTTCATGAAGTCCAACCATCCAACTCTCTGGAATAATGTTGTTATATTGCTCAATGCCAACAATGGCACTACAAAAGTTGGTTTAGACTTTTTTTAGCACCTCCCATTTCCTTTGTTTCCCAACAAAATTTTACAAAACTCTGAAATGCTTGCTTCTTTGAATTACAAAAGAGAAAGAGTTCTATGTCGATATACTCAATGAGGAAAGAATTAATTCCTAGCTTGCTTGTCACCTTACTACATAATGATGACGACCTTTCATGGGGAATTACAACTACTTCCATACTCGTATCAAGCATGTAAAGGGCACAAGTTCAAAATTACAAGGGGAACGGATCATGCCAATTAATTAACCTTCATTCAAAATAAATACTAACTCTTTAAATAAATAAGTTCGCCCATACCTTAAGTCATGTCATTAGATCAAACGTAGCTCACTTGGGCTAACATAATAGTCATATGGTTGGTGAGGGTGGCGACGAATAATAATGGCATGGATGGGATGGTTGAAGTGATGGCAAAAATTATTATGGCAGGAAGGTGGTATAATAATCTTATTTATTCTGGGAAGATTCGATATAAGGTGGAGGAATATTTATAAGGGGGTAGATCTCGAGGCAACATTAAAGGACGGGCATGTGCAGAACTTAGGAAAAATCAAAGAAAATTTGGAAAAACAAAATTTTATACAAAAAATCTTGAAGCACACTCAAGAATATGCAACTGAAGTAGAGAAAAGAGAGTTTTGGATCATCATAAAGCGATGCCATCGGAACATGCTGACCAATTTGAGGATTTCTAGAGCATCACTGAAAGATGCAGTTGGAGTAGCAACCAAAAATTTTGGAGCATCGCTGAAAGACGCAGCTAGAGTAGCAACCAAATTTTTTGGAGCAACGTTGAAACATGCAGCCGGAATGAAGAAATGAAAAAATCCTAAAGCATCGCTGAAAAGATGCAGGCGAAATGAAGAAGTAGCAAAATTTTGGAGCATTGCTAAAAATATGTCGCCAGAATGAAGAAGCAACAAAATTTTGGAGCATCGCTAAAAAGATGTAGCCAGAATGAAGAAAGTTGTGACATTTTGGCCTTAGCTTCTCAAAGTACCGTTGAGTGATGCATCAAAATGCAAGATCGGAGTGATGAATGACACCAGTCTAGTATGTGGATTCTAGAGCATCGCACCAACCATGCTAGAAAATTCTTGAGTATCATAGTAAGGTGCGTCAGAATTGTGCTTGGTCAAGAGTGAAGTCCTACAAAAAGAGACAAAATTTTAGTCAAGTCCAAATGTCAAAACTAATGAAGAAATAAAAGAAACATTCAGAAATGATTTTTTTTAGAGTTGGTAAAACTATATTGACCCTACCACAAAAAAGTCAATGCAGTGGATTTCTCCTTGTGTTTCCACCTTTTTTGTAAACTCTTCCTTATTAGTAGGTTTACGATGAACATGTAGTTGGTGCCCATTAACTAGGAGAGTTCAAGTATTGCCATCAATAGGTTTTAGTTGGACCGGACCGTTAGTAAATACTTTTGAAATTTTATATGGTCCAAGCCAGTGTGTCTTGAGTTTCCCTTGATGATCCTTATATCTGGAATCGAATAGTAGTTCCCAATCCCTGGTATGGAATTCTTTCTCTTTGATGTGATTATCATGCCATACCTTGTGCTTTTTTTTGGATCAATTTGGTCTGATGGATGACATCCAAAAAAAGTTTATCTAGTTCACTAAGCTGTAAAACTCTCAATTTGGGCTCGTTTGAGATCCATGCCCAATTCCATGGCTATCCTAAGCGTTTGAAGTTCAAATTCAATGGGTAAGAGGGGTTTCCTCCCTAAGACTAACTCATAGGGGCTATAACTAGTGGTTGATTTCCAAGTCATGTTGTAGGCCCAGACAACTTCTGGTAGTTTCCTAGCCTAGTCTTTCCTTCCTGAGGAAACTGTTTTCGTCAAAATATTTTCTAGCTCCCTATTAATGACCTCAACTTGACCATTTACCTATGGGTGGTAGGGTGAGGACTTCTTGTGACTTACTTGGAAATGATTTGTAAATGTCAATAACCTCTTTGGACATAAATTGGGGGCCTCGGTCTGTGACAATTGTCCTTAGAGCTTCGAACTTGAGAAAAATTCTATTGTAGAGGAAATCGACTACCTGTTCCTCCCTAGCAACATGTAGGGCTTGCACTTCTGCCCACTTAGTTAGGTAGTCGGTACAAACTAGAATATACTCTTTTCCTTGTGAAGGAGGATCTATTGGCCCAATAAAGTCCAATCCCCATTTTTTGAATGGTTCAAGGACTACCTGAGGCTGTATTGGAATTTCATTAGAAAAAGTTGGCCTACCCACTCGTTGACATTCATTGCATCGATAAACATATTTCTTGATGTCCTTGTGCATTGAGGGCCTGTATTACCCTACTCCCAAAACTTTATGAGTTGTCCTTTTAGTAGAATAATGCCCCCCTAAAGGGTCATCATGGCAGGCTCTCAAAATACTATAAGTCTCATCTGCCATAACACACACATCATAAAACCATATCAGGCCCACATGGAAACAGGATCCCATTAATCCATTTGAAGGGGGCACTTTCTCTAATGAGATGTTTCTTTTGTTTTGATGAAAAATGGGGTGGCACTTTTGCAGTGGCCAAGTAATTTGTGGTGTCGGTGAACCAAGGGGTTTTAAAAGAATGGAAAACAGATTTTCATTTGGAAACTCATCTTGTACCAAGGCACAGTCACCATCATGTTTAATCTAAGATGAGAAATTTGTGACTACATTGGATTTCTGTAGTTTGTCAACAATCATAACATTAAATTCCCGAAGGAGAAGTAACCACCTAATTATCCTTGCATTTACCACTGGTTTGTTCATGAGATACTTTATGGTTGAGTGACTTGTATGCACTGTAACTTTATATCCTGTAACATAATGTCAAAATTTCTTGATTGCATGCACTACAACCAAGAATTCTTTCTCCGATGTGGTATAATTCTTTTCTATTGGAGTCAAATTCTTGCTAATGAAATATATAGCATATTTCCCTCCATTCTCATCTTCTTTCCCTAGAACCGCACCAATAGCATCATCAAATGTGTCAGCATAAATGTGGAATGAGAGATTTCAATTAGGTCTTCAAAGGACAGGGGTAGAGATGAGTTTTTCCTTAATAATTTCAAATGAAGACTAACACTCAGGCATCTAGACGAAGTCTGCATTCTTTTGGAGGAGTGAAAACATGGGGGCTACAATTTTGCTAAAGTTTTCTATGAATCTTCGGTAGTATCCTACAAGCCCTAAGATACTCCTGACATTAGTCTATGTTTTTGGAACCTCGAGTTGTTGTATGACTTTAATTTTCTTAGGATCAACCTTGATTCCTTCTGCTAAAATATGGTGTCCCAATACTATTTCTTGTTCCACCATGATCAAACATTTCTCGTGACTTAGAGACAATCGATGATCCTCACACCACTTTAACACCTTATCTAGATTTGTGAGGGCTTCATCAAAAGTTGAACCGTATATAGTGAAGTCATCCATATAGACTTCCACACACTCATTTACCAGCTCAGCAAATATGGCTAGGATGGACCTCTGAAACGTGGCAAGAGCATTACACAAGTCAAAGGGAAGAACCCTATATGCAAATGTCCGCCATGGGCAGGAAAGGTCATCTTATCCCAGTCTTTTTCTACTACATGTATTTGGTTGTATCCACTAAACGCATCCAAGAATGAAAAATATTTCCTCCGAACCAAGTTATCCAACACTTGGTCCACAAATGGCAATGGGAAATAGTCTCTGCGTGTCACTTTGTTAAGCTCCCTAGAGTTCACATTACAAACATCCTCAGTATAGATATGATGTATACACACACTAGGATGTATTCCTCTCATATATTTATAGTCCCAGGCGAACGCTTTAGATCTACTCACCAAGGCGTCAAACAATCTTTGTTCTTCCGTCTCAGCCAACCAACTATTGATGTTCAAAGTTTTTCTTGGAACAACATAATAGTTTTGACTACCAGATGGTTGGACATGATAGTGTACATAGGCCTCATCAAGGTGTTAAGTGGATAACTGTGAGGTTACAGTTTTGTGAAGCCAAGCAACATTTGCAAAGAAATGGTAAGTTTTTGGAACTAAGTTCGTCAAAGGGAAAGGTAGTCCAATGAGACTAACAACATCAAATTCTATTTGATCTATGTTGATTGGGTGTCTTGTGATTTCTTCTATGTCTGACATCTCCACACTGCCTGATTCAATGGCAAGATTCTCCACATCATTTTCCAACTCGTCCTCTAATTCTTCTCCATGCTACTTAATAACTACCATGGCCAGCGAAGCCAGATTCTCCTATCCATCAAAGTTTGCTGGTTCATCCACCCATACTTTGTTGTGTTCAACATGTTTGGAAGGAGGGTACAAAAAAAATGTTTGCTATTAGACCCATGTGAGATGGTCATTCCTCCTTTGTAGTCAATTTTGGTTGCAACCGTAGCCAACCATGGTCATCTCAAAATTATTGGATAACTATCTTTGGGTGTAAGGGATTCAATTATCTGAAAATCAACTAGATATTCCCATCCATCCACCTTCACAAGGACATTTTTGATAATGCCCTTGGGAATTGCTATGGATTGGTTTTCCATCTGTAAGACTGTAGTTGTGGGGCATAGATCTGTAAGTTCTATTTTTTCCATCACATCCACAATCATCACGTTAATGGCTACTCCAAGGTCCACTAAGGCGTTAGGTATTGCTACCTCATTAACTGTCACTATTATAAGTGGACTTCTTGGGTCATCATATTTTGGAGTAGTGGCTGTTCCAACTAACAAATCAGCTAGGTACCCATTGATATGAACAGTGTTAGTTATTTTTGGCTTCCTTCCTGGAGTTTTGATGCACAATTGTTTAATCAATTGGATTAATTTAGGGATCTCCTTAATGGCCTATAACAAGGGAACTTCAATTTGTAATTGCTTAATTTCTTGTATTAATGCAGTTTTAGTGGGTAAGGTCAATTTTGGAGCATCATTCACAAGAATCAGTTTCAGACGCTCTGAAAAGGGTGCTTTGGTCTTTCCTTTAGGCACAGGGTCCTTAGGCGTGGAATCCTTTCGGTGTTTAGTTGGAGACTGACCCCCCTCCTCCTGAGGTGGGTTGGAAGCTCTTGCTGAAGATGGCAAGTTGAGCTTCTATTGTGTAGCATCTAGTATTTGTTCCACAGATGTAGTTCTTATTATGGTTTCCTCAACAAGCTTTTTCACAAGTTTGTTGATGATTTCTTCAATAGTCAGTTGTGAAAGTGTTTTTCCATAACTCAATTGCAGATTTCCATAGTGTATGGCATTAAGTCTCGTGACATTTTCTTGTTTGGTGGAGTACACCGGAGTGTTCAAGCAATTGTTCTTCGAGTTCGGGACTGGTTGTGCTAGAAGTGGTGGCTAGTTAACTTGTTCATTTTGTTGCGTAGTCTAAGGAGGTGGAAAAATATTTTTTTGTTGGGTAGGCATTCTCCTAGGGCTAGTATAAAATTGATGTTGAGGTTGATTCCATTAAGGAATGGGATTTTGAGGGTACCACTGTGGTTGAGGCTAATTAGGCCACTGAGGGTTACTTGAAGATTGATTTGCCCATTTCGGTGGTCCCCAAGGATAATTTCCCCAATTAGAAGGTACTGGAGGTGGTGCCTAAGGCCAGGGTGTTTCCCATTGATTGTTGTTCCAATTGGGTTGGGGTCTCTAGTTAGGATTGGAATTTTGGCCATAGGAAAAATTGCCTCTAGTTCTTTGATTAACAACGTTCATTTCTTCCTCAATTGGAGTTGTTCTTTTCTTGGAATTTTTTATGTCATTCAATAGCTCACACTACCTAGTGGGGTGATTTTTGTCACACACTTGACAAACATCAATCTTATCAGCATTGTCCAAGGGAAATTCTCTTAGCAAATGTTTGTTTCGACATCTGGGGCAATAAATGGATAAAGTTTCAAAGTTCTATGATTTAGCCTAGATGTCATCTAAAGTGGTGTTTAATTGGATAAGAATTTTGGTCTTGAAGTTGGTGAGCTCTTCACGAAGGTTTCTAATGTCACCGAAACCTCTAAAAATGGTAGACTTTTGAATTCATCCTCAGGTTCGAGAGAAATTTTGACACAATTCCATAATATCATCCACTACCAATTGGGATACGTCTCCTTTTCCCATTAATTCTAGGCTCCTACGAGCGTCATCATCGAGACCTTTAAGGGATAATGTTTTCAAGATATCAAGACTTATAACTTCTCCCCCACATCGTTTAGATAAGAAGATAAACCTATCTAGGTAATCCTCTAAACTTTCATCCTCGTTATGCCTTACTTTGAACAACTCTTCTTTCCTATTGCTAACCTTGCAGTAACTTTGATACTTCTCCAAAAAGGTAGACTCCATCTCATCCCAAGAGGTTATCGACTGAGAAGGAAATCCCATAAACCAGTGCATAACTAAGTCTTTCAAAGTGGAATGAAAAAGCTTTAGTTTTTTATCATCATTCTTGTAGTCATATGTTTGAAACAAGACATTAAACTCACATAGGAAATGATCGAGGTCTTTCATAGATAAACCTTGAAAGGTTGGAAAAAAGGTGAGTGAGATATTATTCATTGCCGTATCGTCATCCACATCGATAGCAATAGGATAAGTGAATGTGCATGGTGGAGAGTTATCATTATTATTAGCGACATTCCTTTGGTCTCCCATGTTGTTGAAGAAGGTATGACTTTCATCCCAAGTTCACAATGTTGAGCGCGGTTCAAGAGGTTGCGAAGGAATATACTCTTCTACAACCACAAACTCTCTTTTGAGAGTATGTGGGGAGAACTCAGGTTGACCCCATTCGGTCAATTCCTCTGTAAGTTCTTAGTCTAAGTTACCTTCCTCTCTGCTAGTTGTTGGTATGTCAATTGGGACGATTTTTGGTATGAATCTTCTATGGGGACCTCATTTCTTGACCATGCAAAAAATATGCTAAACAACTATTCCTATTCCTAGAAGAGGTCTTCAAGATATCTCCTACTAACACTAGAAAAAGGAATTCCCTGGAAATGGCACCAAAAAGTGACAGGCTATCCTTAGGTCCTAACACTTTAGTGAATAATCACATCATTATATCGACCGGGCAGTGTCCAATGACTATTTGCAATAGAAGACATCTCAATTCTCTCTCTCGCAGGTTCTCTAAATGCTAGTCAACCGAATAAAGATTTGATACTAGAGGGACTCTAAGCTTTAAATCAATGAATTATCTATCTAGAAAGTAGGAAATGATCTTAAACTAGAAAGTAAAGAACTATAAATCGGAAAAACTTCACCACTAAACTAGAAAGCATATAAACGATTAACCTAAAGGATGCAATAATTGTTGAGGAAGTAAAACATTTAAAGAAATTAGGAAACATTATCTAATGTATAAAAATCCAACTACGAACAAGATACAATTTAACAGAATCTATTGAAGTAAGATGCTCCAGACATTCTAATGTTAAGTTCAAAAACTACAAACTTAGCTACAACCTGCAGGCTTGACACTAACAGCATAACATATACTCATGAAAATGGATTTCAACTTCAATTGTTATCTACTAAAAGAAAATACAAAATAAGGAATAGAATATGCATCTATCTATCTATAACCCTCGAGTGGCCAACTCTCGGGTGTGTCTACAACTACCTCAGATCACATGCACTAGAAATTCTCTAAGCTACTTCATTCCAAAGATGCGTCCATAGTACATAGTAATTCAAAGAGTGGTGGGAAAACTCATATTCATATGGTATTTTTTACTCAAAAGACAAATTTGCAGCATAACGATAATTTTCTTCTCTATTCCTTATTTGTAACAATTGCATATTTATACAAAAAATGACTAACCAAAATCCTATTTTTTAGTTGATAGAGTATTTTAATATATTTCCAATAGGAAAAGGGACTTTAAATCCCACAATATACAATATTAAAGATCTGCACATGAGCCATAAAGTTTTTGAAACTAAAAAATAATAGAATTATAAAGATTCGGCCAAAACGTGTGCTCCTGGAATTCTGGCACCTGCTCACTTGTTTTCAAAAGTATGAAGATCCACATTTATTTCCCTTCTGACTGGAATGGTGATTGGAAGTGGATTTTACCTATGAAATACTCAATACTAAACCATTAAATCAATATAAGTTAGTTTAATTCGATCAACTCCAAGAAATAAAGTTTGTATGCTTATTCATAGAAAGAGAGCACTTATTTTTCCTAAAGGTAATCAATTAGCAAGGTTATTAAGGGTAAAAGGTTTAGATTTACATATTGAGCTCATTATACTAATGAGCTTATTTTTACTTCATCATTTCCTTCCCTTCCTAAGTCCAAGCAGGTCCTCTTGCTCTCTGGTGTGTCCCCTATCCATCATTCCTTCTATTAATTTCCTCATACTTAGCACTGAGATGATACACGTCATCTTACTTTGTGTTCAGTGTCTCTGGATTCCTCAAGAATCCTTGATGAAAAGTAACTCTTTGTCTCCATCTGTAAAAATTGTCTTCACTCTAGTCTAGATGGTATACACTGAAGGAGGTGGTGAAAGAAGCAAGGGAGGTCTGTACCTCATACCAATCCAGTTGATCTTTAATTCCTCTAGAATTTTTTCCAAAGCTATTGCTCTTCCGTAGGACCATCTAATATTAAGAGGTGAAATTATTTCCCTCTTTTCAAGATGCATAGGAAGAGGGGTATACCTTTCTTCACATGCATGACATGCTAGTCCTATTAATTGTGGCCCTTGTTCCTGAAAGTAATCATGAGACAACTTGAGATTGTTATTGTATTTGACCTGTACTTCCTTTTTAAGTTTGACACCCAGAAATTGTTTCTTGAAAGAGAGAGGCTTTCTATGAGGGTACCTCATCTGCAATCCTATAGTTGTTTCTGCCTGAGCATACTCTCTTGATTTTTCTTGCTATTGAAGTTGATTTTTCATAGTGGACAAGAATGATCTTAATTCTACTTCTCCCACAAAGAAGTTAATAAAGAAATTTGTATACTTTTCTAAGAGAAAATTGTGAACAAAGAACTCACACAACATTTTTTTGCTATTCAGGGTGTGACTCAACAAATACTTTTACAAATTCCTTGTCATCAGGGTCATGAGGCTAGTTTTGGCAAATTCTTTGCAATTTCCATCTTAAAAGCTGCTCATGAAGAAACATGGAGTACAACCTAGATGGTCTTCTACAGGCTAAAAGCAGTTCACTAATTTCACAAGCATCTGAAGGAACACAAACTAGTTACATCTCTGATAGCTTCTTTGGTAATCAAATGTGTCTCATCAATCCATAGAGATTCATCATGAAATCTGCTTAAAACTATTCAAATACACTTCTTTTCAAATTCAAATAAAGGGACTTTCCCAGAAACATCCAACTTTTTCTCAACTAACACTTTGTAGACATCATGGCTCTCTTCCAATTCACTTTCCCATAGCATGCTCAATTGAACTAATGACATTTCTTTTATCTTATTGTAAACAAATGTATAGATATCCTCTATAGGAAACACTCTCAGAGGGATGCAAGAGAATGCACCAATAGACTCTTCTGACAGATCCTTCAAATATCTTCTCAAATTAATTTTCACTTTATCTGCACTACTCACAACCTTTGAATAATCCATAGCAATAAAAATGAAAGATTGCACAAATAGGAATACCCCAGTAAATGCCAACAAGAAATGTATAGATATCCTACTTCCAGAGCTCACTTCAAATTGACTTGTTCTTTTCTTCAAATCCTGAAACTCTGAATTGCTCTCTAAGCTTCCTTTTCACACTTCTCCAAAAATTACATAAGCCTCTTGAATTGTTTGAATTTATTTCTTTCATTTTGAATGATTTTAGAATAAATGATTCAATCTATAGGTAGATTACCTCAAAAATTATGTACACCTCCATTCTTTCAAATTTCACATACTTTATCCTTCACACATGTGACTGAGAAAATTCCTTAATTCCATTACCACATTAAATATTATAATTTTTTCAAGATGTGACACAAGTATTGATGAGGGACTTTGTTATATTTTTTGATAGTTTCTCCCCCGTATCCACTGCTTTACTTAGAAATTGACGAGAGTATCTGCATTGGAAGTCAATATAGATAAGACTGATGATTTAACTTGATTTCCTTCCTTTTCCAAATCCTTTTTATTTCCTTTCTTGCTTCTTCCAAATCAATGATTTGATCATGCTTCTTCACTGAATAATTATTCTTTCTTTTTTTGCAGTTATTACCAGCGTGTTCTAGATTGCTACACTTACAACAAACAACATTCTTCTTTCCATTTTCTCTTTTATTCAACTTATCTTCACACAAACTATTTTACATTTGATCTTCTTGCACTTATGACATTTTCAGGAGAATGAAAAAGAATCATTCATTTTACTTTTGTAGTCCTTTTCCTTATGACCAAGTTTCTTGCAGGAATAGTAAACACCATTGAAAGATAAATACCTTTTAGCATCATGTCATTTGATAGGAGTTCTTTTGGAATTGTTTCTTAGATCCTTGATTTGTCCATCTTCACACTGAGTCTTCTCACTAGTAGTTTGCTTTGTTTTAGAACTTTGACCTTTATTAAACCCTAAACCACTCTTATCCATCACCAATCTCTGGGAAGGAATCAATTCATCAAGCATTGCCGAGCTTATTTTAAATTTGTCTTCAAAACTTCTTGTATTTTCCATATCAGATCTCAAAATTTTTTCTTCTTACTCAAACTTTATTCATTCATCCATCTTTCTTTGAATTTCAATTTCCTGACATTCTTCAATTCTTTTCTTTTCATCCAATTGTTGCAGTAGGCTGTAGAAAATTTCATCTGCCTTAACCAATAGATCACATGCTTCAACACTTTTACTTTGCAAATTTTCAATATACTCATTCACTTTCATCAACCTTTCCTTCAAATCTTCTATTTCTTTTGAATATCCAACAAAGACCACTTTTAGAAGAATAAATTTCTTATACTCAAATTTCGGGACCTTCCTCAATTTGTTAGGCTTCTTCTGAGGAACCAAGATCTGATACCAATCGTTGAACATCTGGAATATTGAGAGGGAGGTGAACCAGTATTCCATAAAACCATTCACATAAAATCCATTTAACCACTATCACAATTTTGACTAAATTAGAAAGAGAGAACTTAGAAACAGATCAATGCAACCATACACACGAACACCAAGATTTTTATGTGGAAAAGCCAAAAAAAGAAAAAGCACGGTGAGGGTTAACTCATAATATATTATATCTGGATACAAAATATTACAGGGCTCACTGCCAGGATTCACTGTCCTTAAAAGGCTCGAAATATGAAGTACCACCTCACACAACAATCACTCAACAACTCTGCTTTGATCCACAACTAATAAAGCGTTTAAACTTGGACCTTTCTTCCACACACACTTTTCTTCTTACTTACACACTTTTCCTCCTTTCTTCTTGCTTCCATTCTCCAATTTAAAACACCTTATATATACAAGTTTATCTTAATCATCAATTAGGTCATCCTAATTAGATGAAAACAAAATAATCAAAACTATCTTTATTGACACCATAAAATATTTTATCCAAGTATTGTATATGCTAAGTCGGCCAAGACTAGAACACAGTTATCCAAAACAATAAATAATCCTCAAAGAAAACACCTTTCGGATACAAGAACACATTAATTTTCCATCATACCACCAACATAGAGACTGATAACCAAAACCACAACATAAGAATATTCACCTTAATAAAATGTGGAGTCTCCCACACAATATTTTGAGCAATCAACACACTAGAATATGGAGTTGAACTCTATCAGAGATAAATTTCTACTCACAACCAAAGATGTCTCAAGATCCAAAATATAGCTATCTAAATGAGTCATGATAACATGGTTAAGATATTGGAGTCATATAATAGCTTGCGGTGATTTTTGGACTCAACTACCAACACACTGCTCCAACATAAAAGGGCATTACTGACAGAGAACAACTTCCGGTAAACCAAGTATACTTCCCATATAGTTATCATCATGTTGACATGAATGATAACATAGGAACAACAAACCATCCATACTTCATGCTCATGTTGCAAGGCTCCATTATTCCAACAATTTTCATATCGAAATCTCTCTCTAATACGTTTGAGTAGGTTTTCTTTGCATTTGTAGCTCATAATAACCTTAGATACACATAAGGTTAGGGATCACACACTGTTTTCTATCAGATCTTTGTTTTTTGTTGAGGTTTAATTACCAAAATATGGGTTTTACTAAGGCAAACCTCCATATAGCCACCCAAATAATTTCTTTTGTAGATTCATTACAGTTCAGATCTAAAAATGAATATTTGTAGGTACAAGGACAAAGAGTAGAGAAAGGGTTACATGATCACATTTAGAAGTTCTAGAAATTTTTACAAAGAGCCATTCACCCAAGGGCAACTGAGTCCCTCTGCACATGCGATATCCTACTTTTGGTGATAGGTATACATCATCTGACAGTTCCCAAATCCACCTACAATCTATAGTTTCAATCTTCTCTAGAATATTGAATTTTCTAGATTAGGTCATATAGTTCAATTAGTTCAATCATTCCAAATCATTTCGAATTAATTTATAAGACTCAAAAGGATCATATCTAGGTATGATTGGCTCACCTTTGAGGTTGAAAGTCAATCTATGCACCTTGTCAATTTGCATCCTAATGAAATACCCTTAGAAAAGTGGAATTGATACTATGTTCTTTGCATTTAGAACTCATCCCCCAAATCCACCATTTTTCTATGTTTCATTTTGGTGAACTTGACATTTCAGATCATAGCTTTCTGATTTGGTAGCTTTCTGAGTTTGCATCGTTTTGCCTTGCATTTCTCATTTAGGGTTTCATATTTGCATCATTAAATAAGTCATAAAAATCCAAAAATATTGCATCATAACTTGCATTAGGGTGTTTTTCAATCATTTAGATCAAATTTTCATTCCAAAATTGCATTCAAAAAGTGTCATTTTATTTCAAAATTGTCATACATTTGCACTTGCATTATATTGGAAAATTTTGGAAAAACAGTCACAGTTAAACCTATTTTTAGATAGGAACAATAACCTTAAACAAAAATGTAGATATTAAGTTTTTCAGTTTTCAAAACCCTAAACAAGGACAATTTTCCCTTGGGTGACCTTGTCCTTGTACAAGTGCATCAATAGTCTTTTTCAGGCATTTTTGTCTCTATGTTTGCATTCTATTTCTGCTAGTAAATCTCTATTTTAGAATTATGGAAAAGTATCTTTGCATGTTAAAATTTTTTGTCACTTTTCTTAAATTATTCAAAATTTTAAATGAAGTTTTCTTTTTAGTGCTTGAAATTTTCATATTTGTAGAGCAATCGTTTGAATTTTCTAAATCATTACATAATTTGGGTAGCTTAATTTTCATTTTGTAAACATTCAAACCCTAGATTGTTACAACACATTTCACAAATCAGAAAGTCACAAAATAGTAACAAAATTAATCCTAAACCTAGGTTTCCAAATTGTAGTATAGTTAATCTCTGTTAATGAAACTTTTGAAATTGACATTTTTGAAAAAGCCCTACCAAGACCCAATCACCCTTGCATGACCTAATCCTTCAAAAACAACTTCAAAACTCAGAAATAGATTGATATATACTATCAGTTTGCAATTCTATAATCTGGTTTTCAAATCTGTAGCAAGTCTATAAACCTATTTTCAACCCTAGTTAGCTTAACCATGCATAAGAAATTAATGATTAATCTTGGAGAAAGTATAGTTATCTGATCATGTTAGATCTCTTTTTTCAAGTGCATTGTATACCCATCAAGCCTTTTAGTCATGATGACTTTGATATGTTAGATGAAGCCCTTGAGGACTTCATCTCACCTAGATCATCTACTAAAGCTTACAAAATTATTAACCAATAATGAACAATCAATGCAATCACACCTCAACTTATTATTTACCCACCTTCACAACAACCTAAAGTTCAAACCAAACTTGTGTGTATCATAGGACCACCTAAAAAAAAACCAAAACCTCCAAGGGCTATATGAAATTTTGAAAAACAACTCACTAGTGGTAATGTATCACAACAACCAAATTACCACATAGTTTCTCATACATATAACACAAGGAATAATAGGCAACCAAGAAAAACACAAACCATTCCTACATCGATACCACTTCCACAAACTATTTTGGCTAGTGCCCCTCGTTTACCTCAACATAGTGGCAAGGAGTATAATCTTGTTGAGCAACTTCATAATACTCCGACAAATATTTCATTGTGGGACCTAATTGTGGAGCAACTTCATAATACTCCAACAAATATTTCATTGTGGGACCTAATTCGAACATCATCAACCTACCATGGAATGCTTGAAAGTACCTTACAACAAGTTGTGGTCCCTCCTAGTGCACAACCAAATAATGTAGCAGCCCTAATTCAAGGTATGAACTTGGTTAATCTTGACATTACTGTTGTCAAACAAATTACACCTGAATGCTTGAATGGCTAAATTCAACAATCTGTTGAAACATAGCAACTATCTTTAGGCTATGGGTATTCCTATGGTGAAGATAGACCTTCAGATTCTAGGTTGGTTCCTATATGATTCTCAAATTGATAACTAGGTAACTTGTGCTGGAAAAAGGATAGAAGGATTGTAATAAATTCTCATAAAATTGTAAATTGACAATGATACACCTAATTGATCAAGACCTGCAACTACGATTCATGATAAACTTTAGAAAAACTATCCACACAAGTCAATTCGACAGTTTGATCACAAAAATGATTCTAAGGAAGGTTTGAATAAACTACTTTTGAAGGAAAACAAAGTTTTCTCAGTAAAGAAGAATAGATTATTCTGTTACACAACCCTAGACCTGTGATTTTCACTATTTTGAATGTATGCAAATATAAATGAGACAATAATTTTAAAGGTTTTGATATTAAACAAGTAAAACTTCATCAAATCATTCATAAAAACATCATAATGACAAGGGAGACTTTTGATTTCATCGAAATCGAAGGAATCTTTGCAAAATGACACCAAAATAAACATGTAAACCTGCTATTGTATTAATCTAAAAATTGAAAACTGAGTTACATGATATTTCTCTTTGCAGAATGCAAAGGCTGAAAAACAAAAACTGAAGGAAAAAGACTAATTTTTTCCAATCTATACAAAATAGGCATGCACAAAGCAACCAAAAATGGAATTGAATGAGAACTAAAGTGAAAAACTGCATCTCCAATGTGAAATCCGAGAAGAAGAGAAAACCCTAATAAAAATAGCCCAAACTCATGTAAAAATAAGTGAACTCAGGTTCCAACTAGCTGTCAACTTGCAACTAATCCATGGGGCACTCAAACTGAACTGAAAATCCCTGAAAAAGATGGGCTAAAGCATGTAAAACTGTCTCGTTCTTATCAACTTGCCCATGATGACTAGAACTCCATCTCACAATATGCATGATCAACAAGATCTCAAAACTAATGTGGAACTATGGTTGAGTCAGAAAAACCACGATTATCCCCATTTTGCATGATTAGTTGACAAATAATAAACTGAAGTCTCCACCTTTATTTACTTGTGTCTTTGTATGAATAATAATTTTAAAGGGTACTTTAGTCTCATTCTCATGGCATGCATAATACATGACTTTGAGCTTCAATATAGTTTTAGTTACAAGACATAAGCTTTCTCTTCCATTAAGAATTATATAAAAAATATTAAGGCAATATTAAATTTTCACTTAATAGATGTTAGGAAATAAATATGTATGTAAGAGTATAAGAAGGTTTTTTCCCTTTTCTTAAAAGTTTTGAACAATAATTATAAAAACCCCTTATAACTCCCAAGCTCCATTAGCTATCTCATGATCTCTCATTAATCACCAGGTCAATTGACTTAAAAGTCAAGGCCATGGTAATGATTCAAATAAAAATGATTTTATTAAAAAATAAGTCAAAAAAGCAATAATTCGAATTAGGATTTTTGTAAAAGCCATCGAACCTAAATCTTCAAATCATTCTTCATTTTGCACTTTGTATTTTCTGGAGACTTCTTTGTCGTGCTGCCATGGTGAAAGCACTAGGGTTTTGAATTGGACTTGTTCACCAATTCGAGTTTCATCTGGGTGATTTCCTTGAAGATTCTTGTTGTTTCTGGCTATTATTTTTTATTTTGAAGGAAAAAATGCAGAGGTGAGTTTTTCTCAGACACAAATCTAGGCAGTTTCCTTTGTTGAAAGCTTTCCCCAAGCTATGATAATGTGGCCTGAACTATATTTTCTAATATATTTTTATATTTTTCTTTGCCATAATTGTTTGAGTTGCCATTGGAGCCTATATATGATCTTTTGGAATCATTTTCTATAAGAAAAAAAACACCTTAAAACCCATATGAAAACAAATACCTGGATCTAACTTTGGTTGTCATTTCATAAATGAAAGATGTTATGGCCTAGGCTTTTGAAGTCCTCATATACTGTTATATCTTTTATTGTGTAAAATAATGAAGGAAAACTCTGTAAAAGCCTTCATCTTTGTAAAATAATTCTCTTGTGATTGGCTTTTGTCTTGCAAAAAATATGTAGTTTGCTATTATAAAAAGGTTGCTTCTTATACATGCTGCTCTTTCATTGTTTATGAGTTGGGCTCAACCCTTGTGGGAGCCACATTTCTCACCACTCATAACTCTATCTGTTAGTTGAAATCATCTGATTATACCTGTTCCTGTACATTTAAACAAACAAATTAGCAAAAATAATTGAAGTTGAAAGCTTCCATTGAACTTCGTGCTCCTTGAGTATCAACCTTTTTATGACTTGATCATCTAGTGAATGCCTGATTGGATGCGCATTAATTTTTTGTTGGTAATGTAGGCATGAGGAAGGATTTGATTCTTCATTGCTCTAACACCACCTTTTTACAATTTTGCAGATGGATGGAACTCAGAACTGCTATAGCTTGGAGACGACGACTAAAGACTTCAAATGTGACAACGATTCATCATTCCAGGCAATGACAAATCACCTTCTCCCTTATACCTATATTATCTTCAATTTTTTTGTGCACATTTCTTCATTGTATTTATTATTTGATTAAGAAAATCAAATTAAGTTACTCCCACAACTTGTGTGGGACTTTGGTTTTTACAATATGAATAAAGCAACATTACTACACAATTTAATGAGTTTTTCTGTTGCAATTCATTTGCATAATAATAATGGAAATTCAAAAGTAATCAAATTTGTATAGCAATGAATACATTAGAAAAAAACAATTATACCTTTCAATGATGAATACCACTTAGCTTTGCCTGTTTTGAGCTATAGCAAAAAATAGGTAACAATTACATTTCATCAAAGTGAGTTACCTCTAGTGGAAACATAAAAATAAATTGATGCTTTAATGATTTTGGCTATCATTAACAAGGTTGTGATTAGGCATACTGTTATTGACAACGGTTCAAAGCTTAATGTGTGTAGTGTAAATATTTTAGATAAAATTAGAGTGGAGAAGACTAAAATTCAACTAAATTCTTTGTCCATCCATGGTTTTGATAATGTGGGGAAGCAACCACTTGGGGTAATAACATTACCAATCAAAGTTGGATACGTTACTTTACAAACTCCTATCTATGTCATGCCCCAAGAACTTTCATATAATATTCTCTTGGGTAGACCATGGATTCATGAAATGAATGCAGTGCCTTCAATGTTACATTGTATGTTGAAATAAAATTACAACAATGAGGTTTACACAATAAAATTTGATCCAAAAGCTAAAAGTTGTTTAAAAACCAAAAAGGGAATGAAAAGTCCTTTAAGAACATTAATACCAACAGAGAAAAGTGGAAACTATTCAAGAAGGAGAGAAATATGAATGTCTTCCATCAATGAAAAAGTTGTTGAATGATGATTGTGGGTCATTAGATTTTACACCTGCATTCATGGGGGAATACAAGATAAGAAAAAAATAAAAACAAAAAGAAAAAAAAGTGGCTATGGTATCAACACAATCCAATATTGAAATATCCAAGACACAAAAGTCCACAACTTATAGTAATAAGGGCAACATGGATTAAACATGTCTACGTATGATGAAACTAACTATGAAAAACCACCTTCCTCAAAATAAATGGAAAAACTTTATGGAAGAGGGTGCCAACTTTTGAAACAATTTGGCTATAATGGAAAAGGTTGTGGAGTGAAAGAAGAAGACAGTTGTGTTCCTATAGAGCTTAATACACAAGAGACAACAATAGGTCTTGGATATTTCCCTTCAAAAGAAACAAAAGTATGACCTTCACTCAATGTCAATGTTATCATGCAAGACTCTCCTATAGCAACATTGAAATTGGTGCACCCTGAACTAATAAACACTACATGTGAGAATATGTCATTGGATATGTTTCAAGATGATGAGTCTCGAGGAGGATTTTTGGAATAAATGAAACTTCACACACCCATCATGATAATCAAAGAGTTATTTTTTATTTGAATGCAAAGGCATGTTGTGGGAAAGAAAATGAACTATGTGATGAACAAGATGAAACTAAAACATCTCATGATGATCCAAATCATAATGTGTTACTTGTGGGAGATACCCTAGATGTTCCAATGGAACCATAGATAGTGAAGATAAAGTGATTCAAATTGGAAAGTTTCTTGATGAGGATGAACAAGAAGATCACACAATTTTATTACATGATTTTTCTAAATTTTTTGCTTGGACTTATTCAAATATTCCAAGTATTTATCATAACATAGTCACACATAACATTGTTCTTGAGGAAAATGCTAAACCAGTGAGACAAAAGATACGAAAGATGAATCCTAAGATAACTTTATTGGTCAAGGTTGAGATTGAAAAGACTTTACAAGCTAGATTCATTTGACCCATTGATTATTCACCTTGGATCTCTAACAATGTGGCAATAGTAAAACTTGATAATTGTATTAGGATGTGTATGGATTTCTTAGACCTTAATAAAGCATCTCTAAAGGATGACTTTCCCCTTCCTAATATTGACATGATAGTCAATTCAACTACAAGACATGCCTTATTATCATTTATGGATGGATTTTTAGGATATAATCAAATTTTTATTAACCCTCAAGATCAATATAAGATAACTTTCACCACACCTTGGGGAATGTTTTGATGTGTTATGATGCCCTTTGGATTAAATAATAATCGAGCTACATATCAAAGAGTAGTGACATTAATATTTCATGATTTTATAGACAACATTTTGGAATATTATGTTGATGATATTTTGGCTAAGTCTCTAAAGTTGTTGGAATATGTTTGTCGTTGCGGAAAAAGATCAACCTACTAATGCTTGATACAAATGCCAAAGATAAACGGATCCATAGGATGTGGTTAGTCCATGTCACGAATCTAAAGGGATACATTGGCGATTAGTCCAAAAATCCCCCCTGAACATCACTTGAGGAGATTCAAACCCACAACCACAAATTTGATACCATTTATTGGAATATGTTTGCAATTGCACCAAAAGATTGACCTGTTTAATGCCTGATACAAACGCTAGAGGTAAATGGGTCCACAGGAGGTAATTAGTCCATCTCATGAATCTGAAGGGAGACACTAATGATTGGTCCAACACTAACACATCAAAACCATGTCAAACTCCTCTGAATTTTTTTTGAAAGAATTTGTAAGTATAACATGTGGTTAAACCCAAAGAAATGCATCTTTGGTGTGGATAGTGGGAAAATTTTGGGTTTTATAGTGTCATATAGAGGAATTGAGGTGGAATCAAAACATATTGATGCTATGATAAATATGCTACATCCTAAGAATAATTCACAATTATGTAGCTTACAAGGAAAGATTTATGCTATTCGATGTTTTGTTGCATCATTGCCAAATTAGACTCTTCCCTTTATCCATCTCCTTAAGAAAGAATCAAAATTTAAATGGGGTGAGGATTGTCAAAAGGCTTTTGAGAGCTTGAAACAATATCTAGCTAATCACCCTATTTTGAAACTGGCTACTCAAGGAAAACCTTTATCCTTTACATATCAACATCAACTCATGCTCTTTCCATGTTATTAGCCCAAAAAGATGAGAATAGTAGGGAGCATCATGTTTACTACATTAGTCAAACATTGATTGATTATGAAACTTGGTACACAACTATAAAAATGCATTTTTTTAATCTCGTCTTTGCTATAGACAAATTGAGACATTATCTGTTAAATGTCAAAGTGTATGGCGTGACAAAATTTTATCCTTTAAAACATCTCTTTGCTAAAACAGATTTTTCGGGATGCTTGGCTAACTAGGTTATGTTATTAACTAAGTTTGACCTTAGGTTTGTTGCTCAAAAAGTGATCAAGGGTCAAGCATTGACTGACCACTTAGCTGAGGCTCCCTCACATTTAGCATTACCAAATGTTGACTCATTTCCTAATGAGAATATCTTAAAATTTGATAATAATAAAACATGGGAATTGTAATTTGATGGATCTAAGTGTCAAACTAGTTATAGAGTAGGGGTTATATTAATACCACCTTCAGAAAAACCAATTCCCTTATCCTATCATTTAAATTTCTTATGTACAAACAAGATCGTAGAGTATGAGGCCCTTATTGTTGGGGTATGTGTGGCCTTATCTTTAGGTGTTCAACACATTCATATATTTGGTGATTCTCAATTGATCATTGAACAAATCAATAGTTCTTATCAAGAAAAACATGATAAGCTATCTCAATATAAAAAACTCACAATAACATTGCTAGAACATTTTAAATCATACACTATTGACAATGTTCCACAAAAGGATAATCGACATGCGGATGCAATGGAAAGTGTTGCTTCACTTGTCTCCCTCAAAGATTCTATTGCAGACTTCACATTCATTGTTCACACCCTCACAAAACCATTGATAGATGAAAGGATGAAAGAAGTCTTAGTTTCCAATATTGAAGCTTCTAGTGAATTGTATACACCGATATTCAATTATCTAAAAGAAGGTACCTTTTTTGAACTAGCTACTAAGAACACTAGAGCTCGTATTCAAAAACTTTTAGCTTGACACATAATCCTAGTAGATGTGTTATATAGACGGTCATTCAATGGTCTTCTTCTTAGATGTCTTAACCAATTTGAAACCCCTATAGCCCTTGAAGAAGCTCATGTGGGTGGTTATGGGGGGTATTTTGGAGGATGATCGTTGGTTCAAAAGTTAATTTACATAGGATATTATTGGTGAAACATGGAACAAGATTGTTTTGATCGTGTTAAGAAATGCCATAAATGTCAAGAGCATAACAACTTGATTCATGCTCCTGCTTCCGAACTTCGTGCCCAAATTCCTACTTGACCATTTTCGGTATGGGGTTTAGATCTTATTGGAAAAATTTCTCCTCCTTCTTTGGGACATACATTTATAATCACTGCTACAAATTATTTAATGAAGTGGGTAGAGCCAATTCCTTTTCGTTCCACAACTACTGAAGTAATTTGTCATTTTATTTTGGAAAATATTATCGCTTGATTCAATATTTCGTTAGCATTAATAACAGATAATGGGACACCATTTAAGAATAAGGAAGTGAAGATTTTTTTGGAAAATTTTCACATTCAAAATCACTTTTCTACACCTTATTACCCACAAGCTAATAGTCAAACAAAAGCAAAAAACAAAACACTTGAACAAATCTTACATAAAATGGTTAATAAAGATAACAAGGATTGGTACACTCAACTTACTTATGCATTGTGGGCTTATCGCACAATTATTCATATGTCTACAAGAAATACACCATATAACCTTGTTTATGATGTAGATGCAATAATTCCCTTAGAGTTAGAAATTCCCTCCTTGAGAATCTCTCTTAGGGACCTTATTGACAATAATACTTACAAAGAAAAACATTTATAACAACTTGAAATTCTTGATGAAAACATATAAATGCTCTTGAACATCTCAAAGCTTATTAAAAAATAATGCAATGTAATTATAACGATAATGTAATTCCTCACTCTTCCAACAAAGGAGATTTGGTGTTATATCAAATTCAACGTAATGTCAATGTTGCTCCTAATGAGAAAGGAAAGTTTAGCTTGAATTGGTTAGGACCATATTGTATTGATGAAGTTTATGGGTTTGCAACATATAAACTTAAAGAAATGGATGGTTCACCTCTAAAAGAACCCATCATCACTACACATTTGTGTAGATACTACACTTAACAATATTTTGAATAGTAAGTATTTTAAAGCATGTTGATTAGATTAAGTAGATAGTTTTTTTTTATCTCACATTACTTCATTATTGACAAACATTCTTGTGTGTCTTGAGTTATTATGAGTAATGGTCCATTTGTTTGAATTATTAATTTATTGTGCATACTATTCAATCATGTGTGTGTTGTGTTAAATTAGATCATTACATGCATTTAATTTCATAAATTAGATAATAACGACATCTAATTTAACATAATTACACTTAGAAAAAAAAATGTAGACATAGGTGTTTAATTAGATCACATTAATCACACAACAATTAGATCATGGAGACATTTATTAAATAATACCATCAAGATTGTTTAATATATCACATCAACATCTAATACATAGGAATCAAAATATGCTCATAAATAGATCATAAAATTCATATACATCATGGTCACCATGGTAGAAAAATGTGGTGTGTCATAGTATAATACATTTAAGTGGGCCTATGGCTACCAAAATCCTTGAGGTCTGTTGGTGGCGGTGTTCATTGGGAGATGGTGGATTGCGAGTGGCTCATGGAACTCATTCACTCTTGTAGGCCCTAAACCTGGCCTATGGCTATCCCTTAATGTACGAGTGCTACAACATGCTTCTAGTCGATTTGATCCATGTTTTCCTGTACTCTACTAAGCTCTGTCTACACCTTGTTGATCTCCAAACATAAGTACACTTGTATCTCACTCTCGGAAGGAGCCCAAGTGGCTTGAAGCTTCTCAAAGGAAATCCTAAGCTCCTTAAGTGTGACTCTAGTTTGCTCCTCGGCTCAAACCTCCTTGATCTCAACTAAATAAATCGATGGTCATCTTAGCATTATTGTGGAATGTCCTCCACCATGTTAGAGACTCAAACAAATTAGCATGTCACCCCATTCTAGGTGGTGGCCTATGCTCAACCTCTATCACCTAGTGTGGGGGCATTGATGGAACAATATCCGTGGTGACTCGACTGAAGAAGTCAAGCCACTCCCGTTGTAAATTGTGACAAAGGAAACATAACAATACTTGGAACTAAGTATAATAAACAAACATAAACATAGTCAATAATGCACAAAACATAAATAACATATAATATCACCTGGGTCACTATCCCATCACTTGAGATCTCAATAGGACACTATATGTGTAGTATCAGGCTCCTATGATAGGCTAAGGG
>VDFB02042083.1:0-25842 GCA_007258455.2 Sequoia sempervirens
TGACATCAATGGTGATGATCTGGATGTTGATTTTCAAACTCTTTTGGGCAACATGTTTGAAGAGAATGCTGACAATGATGCTTCAACTCAAGAGGAGGTAGGTTTGCGAAACTTGCAAGCTGACAACACGGGTGATTTGTTGCTTAGTCCAACTGAGGAGACCTAGATAATTTATGACTCTATGCCCAAGGTGAAAGCTACAATGTTGACACATGATTGTTCCAATTGCATAACGAACCTTGTTGTAGATGACTCATGTAAGATTCATCCTCCTAGTTCACATTTTGAGGTAAGTGGTTCTGATTTCTTGCTGTCCGAAAAAATTGCCAAGTCAGGTAAGGAAAGTTTTGAACAAATTGTTTTAAAGGTTGAGGAAGTTGATCCTTTAGTTAATGATGTATGTACTTTAGGAAGCATGATTGGAATGGATAATCCCTGTGAAATCAAGTACACTAGTTTGTTGTTTGAGCTTAGTGTTGATTGTGATAGGGATATGCATGGAAATTTTGAACAAAGTTTAGATGTCTTGAATACGAATGGTACATCGCTAATAGACGTTTTTTATGTTGACATGCATGTACTGGGGTGAAATGAAGTGTTTCATGAGTTAAGACCTCGTAAAGAGGAAATCATACAACATGAGCACACCACAACAACTGAAGATCTTCTAAATCAGGTGGTGTCTTTCCATTACCCTCTGTGTTTTAATGATTTTCAATTTGATTATGATGTTGAGGAGAGTAAAATGTGTTTGTGGGAAAATCATGACAAGGATGAGAACCCGCAACTGTTAATATTTCAAACTTTATACCCTCAGAATGAATTTATTGCACATAAACTTTACATTTCTAAGTATAAAGATAAATTTGCTAGGTTTAGAACTGTACCTAGTAAGTTAAGATTGTTGCACATAATGAAAAATCAGTTAGGTTAATGTACAAATTTTTACAGTTTTATGTTTGTAGAGCTCTATTTTGGAGTTAGTTTAGGATTAGGATTAGTTAGTTTTGTTTTTCTTTTTGTTTCTGGGTTTGTTTGTTTTCTTTTGTTTTGGTCTTTTGTTGTTTGTTTGTTGTTTTTTTTCTCGTTTTCTGTTTTCGTTTTGCTAGTTCATCTGTCTGTGTGTTTTTTTCTTCTGCTCTTCTCTTTTCTTGTTTGTTTCTTTTCTTTTACTTTGGGAGTTCCCTCTGTTGAGAGTGAAGCTGAGTTAATATGCAATTTATGAAAGGTGCTGATTTGTTGAGAGTCTACTATCTGTATTTCCAAAAACTTGATCAAATAGTTGCTTTGAAAACTTTGATTTACCTTCATCCATTTTAAATTGGGGAATGTTAGCATGGATTAGGATTCAGTACATTATGAATTTTCTAGGGAGTTTTTGAAAGTCATTTTTAAATCCATCAGTTGGTTTTATGGTGGTAACTCTATTCAAGTGAAAAATCTAAGGGTTTATTTCTTTTCACAATGTCACTGTGGTTTCTCAACCCTTCTTGAAACTGCTTTGTTTAGGATTGAGAAATGAAATTGCAACTTCAAAGAATGAACATCTATAGAAAAAGAAAAAGGAAAAATATGAAAAATGAACTCAATCAACAAAAGATTTATTTCAGCAGGAAACATGTCCTCTAGGGCTATAGGCGCCTAGTTAGTGAAGTGATGTAGAACCAGAGGTATTTCTTTCGAGGCTATAGATGCCTGTCTAGCAACAGAGCTATGCCCAGGATATCATTGCACGTTAAAAAAGTAACTCACAACTACGTAGCTTTGGTAGAGTCTACTCCACTTGATCACAACAATGCTTATGGAGGGGAATGAATCATTTGCACACACAAACAGGTTTCAGTTTCATCTCAGATCTCTATCGTGTCCTAATTTGATTGTGTTTGCACTTCTTAGATTGTCTTGAATGAGTGTAAACCAGAGATTTTGGGTATTTGGAGGGTTGCGTGTTTTAAAATGCTTAGAGCATTTTCCCAGCCGAGTCGCCATTTGTTATGCCTTGCATACACACCCCAACTTTTGCTTGGAAAATTTGGGGACCCCCTTTTGTTTTGTTTTGTTTTGTTTTCCTTTGGTTGTTTGGTTGGGTCTTAGGAGTTGTTTGTTTTGCTCATAAGTCTATCTTTTGCTTTATCAGAGGCAGGTCCATAACCAATATAAAAATGGAACTCTTTCAAGGTTTCTAGTTCAGATATCATTCTGACTCTGACTTCATCTTCTCTTATGTTTCTCCTCCTTTGCTTATGTTGGTTGTTTCCAACAAACGCTTGGGTTGGTTCGTCCTCTTGTTTGTTGGTTGTTTCCTTGTGTGTTTTGTTTGTTTGCTCTCATGAAAGCGGAACCGGGATTGGAACGAAAGTAGGAAGTTTCAAGTTTCTATATTGTGTCCCCGTTTCAAATCCGTCTCTACTCGTTTCCTTTCTCCTCGTTTTCTTTGTTGTTTGGGTCAGGTCTGATGTTCATTCTGGTCCCGCTTCCCTTGTGCTTATGTTATGTTCTTTGCTTCTTGGTCAGAACCAGAGCCGGATTGGAGGTTGAATTTGGGAACTAATAATTAGTTATGGTTTGGATCCCATTTTGATCCCGCTTCCATCCCCGTTTTGGATCCTATTCCGATCTAGCTTCTGACCCCATTTTGGTTCTTATCCCATTCTGATCCCGGCCCCGAGCCTGCCTTAATTTTTTTTGAAGCCTGGACCATATATGGAATTGCACTAAATGAAAATGTGTCCCATTCTCATTTCGTTCTGCCCCTGCAGCCTTTTCGGAACCGAACCCGGGGAAGATCCTAAACCGGACACAGGTGATGTCTACGTTTTGACTTTGTTCCCATCCCGCCAAGGCTAAGGTTCCTAGTCAAACACAATTATGCTCCTGCTTCCGCATGTAAAGGAAAAATGAAAGGTGCAACATTTATTTCATCTTCACGCTAGAATGGTCCCACCTCCCGCACTCACTCAGACCTAAATCCACACTGCACTTGCACCAGAAATAAAACATTCCTAGTTTGTGGATGGTCTCGATTGTGATCAGAAATGGCTCCCATTCTGCGCGTTGTTTGATGGGGATGCCCTGAGGAAATAATGTCTCATTGAATGAATTGAATGCAAGCCGAAATGGATATCAAGCATATCCAAACCCGTGTCAAAGGAAGAATGGCAAAAACATATGAAAGCACAACCAATGCATATGAACTGGTGATAGAATTCTTAAAGAGATGTGATCTCATGAAATATGATGAGTGTAGATTATGCACCAAGTGAATCTATTGAAATGGTTTTATAGATTTCCAATGAATGCCAAGGGGAGTTGTAAAAACTAGATCTTATGCCCTTCGCCAACATCCTCCTCGTTGCGATATTTGTTGCCATCATTCTCCATTCAGTTGCAAAAAATGGAAGCTTTGGAACAGGGTATCTTCTGGATGAAAGGAGTGGAAAGCAACATGATTTTAAATCCATATAGCATTCTCCTTAATGTTATTTTATTTTAACAGTTTAAAATAACATTAAATTAAAAAAAGATTTGTTACTTTTATTATTTCAATTATGAACTTTAAAGTTAATTTACATTAAATTGAAATGAATAAAATTGGTTATGAATTACTTAATTTTATAAATACATTAACATGCTTTATGCCTATAGGTGTCTTTTCAAGGATATTGGATTAAGGAGAATAAAGTCTTTAGCTGATTTACGGCTCACGTACAAATGAAGAATATTTTGAAAAGATCAATAAACTGAAAGTAAGCTGAGCATTATGTGGAGTTATCTCAGGGAAGGATATTGCAAATTATTGTGCAAAAGGGGAACTCAAAGTCAAATTAGAAATTGACTTGTAACTGAAGGTTACAATTGTTAACTGAAGATAGACTGGAGAGTGGAGTTTAAAACTGAAATCAGCTGAAGTTAAACTGAAGCTGAAACTGAAAGTTATCTTTGGAGAGTTGGGTGCACAACAAATGCTACAACTTTTTGATGTTTTAGTTCTGGAGGAAATTATGTAATTTTGAGTTATTAATTATCAAATTAAGCTCATTGTAAAGGGTTGGTTAGACTTAGGAAAATAAGTTAGAAGTTTTTACAGCTTGGCTTATTAGAGTTTTACAGTAGGATAGGTGATACAATTTTCTGATTTTCTTAGTTTAGATGGAGGTAATTTGAAGATATGGGTTTCTGTACATTGGTGATCTTGCCAAATTTGTAAATGTTGCTTATTTGTTTCATTGATAGTAGAAGTAGCCAGACTTAAACCTACTTTAGGTTATGCTCTGGAATGATGTTTGTTTTATTAATCATTTGATTTGGAAAGCTTTTAAGGAATGGAATTCTATCTTTTTCTTTTGTTTGAATGATGATTTGCAATCTACCATTAATATTTGCACTGCAGATGAATAGTTGTGTATTGATTATAGGTTGATTTGTTTGGCAGTTTTGGTTTAGGAATTCCTTGGAAAGTAATAGGTCTAGTTAATTAGATGAATCAACATTCTTCTTTCTCTTGCATCCCTGATCTATCTTTTGCCTTTTCTTTATACCCCCTTGTTAGAGTAGGTTTAAATAAGAATTCAATCTTACAACAATTAAAAAAAAGGCTCAATAACCAGCAGGCCCCTTGAAAATTACAATTACATTGACCATTGAGCAATATCAACATAGTTGAGAACCAACTACCAGGACCTTAGGAGTTAGATTACTATATGTTGTCTTTATTTTTTAGGAGAAACATATTAGAGATATTCTATTTAAATGTTGTTGTGTTATTTTGACCATCAACACTACTAACTTCTCACCTTCCACCTCATCATGTGTCTCATGAAATTAAATATTTCTAATATTTAATTTGGCATTTATCCTCAACAAATTTTAACCAATTTGGGATACTTGGCCTTCATCTTCATTTGATTCCTCTTCACACTTGGCAGTTTGTTCTTCTAAAGGGAACACACTCCCCTTTTCTCTCTAACCTCTTTGTCTTTAACCATCCATTCTCCATATTAAATCCAGACTGTTGATTTCTGCCATCCAGGCTCATGCCTTGGAAAATCTATAAGTAGACCCTTCTTTATAGCAAAAGCATATAGAGAGTTGAGTATCATTACACTTTGCAGAATTTTCATTAGCATTATCATCTTAGCATTAAGCATTCTAGTATTTTCATTTTAGTATCAAGTAGATTTATCATGGAATTTCCATTAGCAACATTTTAATTATAGTAGTTTCATCATATCATTATCATAGCATAGCATTAGCAATATCATAGCAGTATCAATCATTATCTTTGTATATCATCTTCAACTAGTTTGGCAATCATGTAGTGTAGGAAATATTTCTTGCATTTCCAACATCTCATTCTTCAGGTTGTCATTTGGAAATTCATGTGCACAAACAATCTGAGAGAAAAAATGACTTAAATAATCCTTGGAGATAGAGGACAATGAGACACCATTGAGGGGTTTGTTTGTTTCAATTTGATTAGTGTTTTAATTCCTTGATATAATGTTTAATTGGTGTGTTGTGTAGTTTTTATTTGCTTATTCATGATACATTTTATATAGCACACACTATTCAATTGTAGAAATAGAAAAATCCTTTTGATCTCCAGATTTTAAGCATTTTGAGATTTGGTGGTCCTGAGAAGTGTGTGTCATGGAGGGTAGCCAATGTCGCCAAATCTCTAACCATTCGTATTGTTTAGTGTTTAGAGAAATCCGAGTGGGGATTCAAGTATAGTCATTTTGAACCTAGGGTTGTAAATGATTGTGACTTAGTTTAATACTTTGCTTGGTTCGAAAATGATTAAAAAATATATTCACTATCTTCCTCAAAATTTCTCACACTTTGGTTTAAATATGGATACCTCTTGAAAATATCCTTGATATTACTACTTGGCCTAAGGATTTCTATCCTTAGAGATTTCTAAATATCTCGACTTATATCAAAATCCATATTTTCCAAAGACAACATAGGCAATTATGGCTTCAACCTCATGATTCTCACAAAGAGGACATGATGAAAGTTATGATGTTTTTGACATAAACATTTAGTTTTAAAACTTAATCAAGACAAGTGATTGTGGTAAAATAAACGCATTAAGCATGATAAATTAACAAATTAACCCCACATGACTATTTGGAGACCGATTGCTCCCGTTGAACAACCTGATCTTTCAGGTGCTATAATTCAACCAAACTTTAAACTCATTAATGGAGAACAAATCAATCTCATTAGCAATTTGAGAAGCTTCACTTTTGAAACCAAAGAAACAAATACCCAGTGGAGAAACACAACAACCATTTTAGACAAAGAAGAGAACAAGCTGATATCGAAGCTGGAAGGCCCACATTATCACCACCCACCTGGCAATAAATATCTTCCTTTCTTCCATAAACTTAAATTGTTTATAAATGATCCCATGTAAAGTCAAGATCCCTAAAGTAAGGTCTATAGGTCGTCATTTTAGAATTAGACATCTTAGTCCAAAAGCTCTCAAGAAACACTTTTGGGAACTTCATGAAACTAGAACTAGGTTGGTATACAACTTTTACAAACGTGCTTCAAGACACAATCCAAACTTGTATTCCTTCTATTATTGTCAGAATCTTGAACTTTTCCAACATTTCCAATTTCTCACATAATCATGATCTTGAACTCCCTAAATGATCTATCACAAAATCAAAATCCATAGGGGAAGATATACAAATCACCATTATAGACGTAGGTATCGTAATTCCAAATTCAATAGGAAGTGGGCCTTAATACTTTATCGCAATTACAACCTCTTGTAAAGAAACCATTATGCTCGAGCTAGGAGGAACCAAACAAATTTACATACCCATATCCATACTCTTTAGGATTTGAAAACTTCAGAGGTCTAGCATCATTCTCATTACCTTGGTATTGTCAAAACAAAGGTTCACTTTAAGTCAGCATTGGGTCAAACATTTCATTCACCCCTTCATCAAAATTTCATCCTCCACTTCACCTATCTTTGCAAAAATTTTGAATACACCAACACTTTGTGACTTGGACATTTGTCAAACCAACCCCATAACTTGGATATTTTGTATGTGAAATGTATCCTTTTCCATGCATTTAGACAAGTTAGTTATTATCTTTGAACTAATTTATCTTGAAGGTCACAAGTCTACCCTAAAGATTAACAAGTTCATCAACATCTTTTATCCCAACATCAAAACATCAAATTCAAGTCAAAAGTGTTGTCCTAAAATGATTGCAAAGATCACTCTCCACATCATCCACCTTTTTATCCCCCGTTATCATCATTTCTCCAAAAATACCTAGAGCGTCCCTTTCTCCTAGATTTGAGTCAGCTAGATAGTTCAAACATCACAAATCACAACACAACTCTCCCAAAGGTGACACACAATTTATGGTAAAGACTAGATCACAACACAAGAGAATCACAGAGAAAACAAAAGTTACATTTACCTCAAGTGATCTAAATCATTTAGAATTTGATCCAAGAAGTCAAGTTACACCATCACAACAACCTTCTTCACCATTAGGACCATATGAGATAGAGGATATCACAAACAATCCATTTGAACTCACCAGGGAAGAACTCATGGAACATCAAGCCTTTGAAAATGTAGCTCCTATCTCCCCATCATTTGTTGCACAAAATTTGACACATGGCTTTGTAAATCCATCATTAGGGCTACATCAAACATACATTCCCAATATTGCAACAAGCCTTGCTCAATACTTTGGTCATGATCTTTCATTTTAAAGTAGCACACTTTTGGGTACACTTGAAACCAATCCTTCATCTCACACAACCACTTGGACACCTACCTTTGGTGCTCCTCCCATTCCTGAAGATCCTAAATATCCATACACACCTCTCAACCTTCATTACTCCACCATGACTTCCACATATCGGGGACATCCTTCTTCCTCCATATCCATGAGTACCACAAGTATGCCTACCATCACACAAAGCAGTATGGATCAAGTATCTCAAAACAACATGGAAAGGTATATCAATACCATACCACAAAGTCAACCCTTAAAGAAAATAGGGAAATCCTTACCCAATCCTCCAATTGGTTCATCCATACCATTGGTTTCACAAAACACATCCATACCATCCATTATCAACCCATATCAAAGCAATCCCTTGGTAACAAATCCTATCAACACAAGTAGTACATTATCTACATCCCTAACACAAGGGAATCCTCCAGACATGGGATAAGGAAACCTTTTTAATCAATGGACTCAAGGTCCTAGTGTGTCAATTCCACTGCATAATCTAATGGCACCATCCTCATCTTTTCCCATAGTCCCCTTTACTATGTCAAATCAAACAGGATCTCAAACCTTCATTCCTCCACCCCAATCTACTATCTTACCAAGAATTTTGAAACAAGTGAATCCCCAACATATCATCACCAATCCATTACCCACTCAAAACACCAATATCCATAATTTGTCATCGATGTCCCAACAACCACCTGATCCCTCATTGCAAGCACATGCCTTAGCCTTACAACAAGCTTATTAACAAGCCTTAGCAGCACAACAACAACAACATCAAACAACCTTAGTGGCACAACAAGTAGCTTTAGCACAAAAACAACAAGCAACCTTAGTAGCACAATAAGCAACCTTAGCACAACAACAACAGTAACAACATCAAGTAGCCTTAGCGACACAACAAGCAACCTTAGCACATCAACAACAACAACAACAAGCAACATTAGCATCACAACAACAACATCAAGCCCGTCAAGTAGCTTTAGCAGCACAACAACAATAGTAGGCCCAACAAGCCCTAGTGGGGCAACAACAACAATAAGCTCAACAACAAGCCTTACTAGCTTGACAGTATGCCCAACAACAACAACAAGGTTCCTATTATAATACTCAATTGAACATCATCAATACAAACACATTAGGAAAAGATACATCAATACCCCAATCACCTTCACTGAATCTTACACCACCATACACCCCATACAATTCATCCATCATCCCACTATATGTTCCTCCACCCAATCCACAAGACGATCTAGCATCACAATTTAAGGCGCTCTCACAAGAAATGTAGGACCTTTGCATGGGCAAGGAAAATAAGCCCCATACACAGATTTTGTGTCCATATCCATTCGATCGAAACATCACAATGGTACCACTCCCTCCTGGTTTTGAAATCTCCAAATTTGAGAAATATAAAGGGAGAGGAAGTCCTATGGACCATATCAAATAATTTATCGTCATGTGCATGGAGGTGGCCTACAATGATTCATATTTGATGCACCTCTTCCCTCGAAGTTTAACAAGTATTGCCATGGATTGGTTTTCTCATTTGCCTCCCGGTATCAAAACTTTCCAAGAAATTATGGATAAATTCATCGATCACTTCTCCTTCAATTTGGACATGGACATCAGTTTAGAGGAATTGTATTCTCTTAGAAAAAAAAAAGGGGGAAACTTTTGCTAATTTCTTACAATGGTGGAGACAAAGAGTTAGTAAAAGAAAGTGGCCTCTTCCTGATGAACAATAAGTGGGAATCATCATAGAAAATATAGATCCAAACCTATCCTTCCACTTGAAAATGCAGTGAATCATATCATATGATGAGCTTGTTCCCAGAGCCCTTAACATCGAGAGAGCTCTAATCTTACAGGGAAATACTCAAGCTTACAAAGAGAACTGCCCATCAACAAGTTCAAATGATAAGCCTCATGTCTGGGATAAGAAAAATATTGTAAAAAATGATGGTGTGGTAGATGCTAAGGTAATCCTAAGTGCTCCTAGACTGAACAACAATCAAGTTGCTAACATCTAGCCAACTGTGCAACAAACAACACCTCCTTAGAACAATCAAATCAACAATATTGAAATGCAAAGGCAAACCAACAACAAGAACAACTATCTTAAACACAAGTACATACAATTATTTGAACCCATCAAAACCATCATGAAGAAGTTGGTAGATTTAAATTTGATAACACTTCCCAACTTTGAAAACTACCAAGAACCACAAGAAAAACCCTCTTGGTACAACACAAATGACCTCTGTGACTTTCATAAGATCAAAGGACATAAAACAACAAATTGCATGAGGTTCAAAAACATTATCCAATACCTCATAGAGAATTACACCATATCTATTGATGTACCAGCTGGGAATCAGGATCTTAAGATATACAAGAACCCTATGCCAAGTCATAACAAAGCAAACAACACTGGGAAAGCTAAGGATTACATGAACGTGCAACATACCTATTCCAATGTAGTTACTTCTTATGATAGCGTCATCACTATCGTCACTATCAAAGGGCATAGTGCAGAGTGTGGAGTCACCATGCGACATGGTAAAGTCACCATCCAAGGAGTCCCATCTCAATCTAGGGCACAACCTACTCTACCAGCAACAAGTACCAACAAGTACAATCTCTTAGAACAACTCAAAAAAAGCCCTGCATAGATATCAATCCTAGAACTGTTGAGGCTATCACCTGCACATAGGGAAATACTTGAGAAAGCTTTATCAGAGTCATCTATTCTTGAGTATATTGATATTGACCAGTTTCAAGCTATGGTAGGACATATCGCTAATCATCTTCTCACCTTCTCTTAGCAAGACTTGTCATCATAGCTATCTCATAACTGTGATTTACACGACTAGGTTGTCATTCATAAAAATAAGGTCAAAAGAGTCTTAGTAGATGGAGGTATTGGATTGAATATTTTCTTGGACCTTCAGCTAATAATTTTTTTGGCTATTTAGAGGATATTATTGAGAGGACAAAAAGTACCACCATCAGAGCATACGACGACCAAGAACGGGTATCACAAAGAATCATTGCACTTCCCATTCAATTGGGACCTCTCATTGTAGAAAATACATGTCATGTACTTGATCTTGATCTTCCCTACAACATCTTGCTTGGTTGATCATGGATCCATGCTTTAAAATTTGTAGCCTTGACTTATCATCAATATGTGAAGTTTCCTTTCAAATATAAAGAAATCACCATCCATGGAGACCCCGAGCCTTTTTATTATTACAAAATTCTTGAAGCCAAGTTCTATAAAATCCCCCAAATACCCAAGAATGATGAGGGACCTACACCATCTACCTAATTTGTTGACCCATCATCCCTTGCATCCACCCCACAAGCAAAAACATCTATTATGCAAAGTATACCTAATGTCAAAGCCGTAATCCAAGATGATGGTTGTGGGAACTATAAGTTATTGAAAGAAACCTTTGTCTTAGGAGAGTTACCTATTTCTCCCTAGTCTCATGGGAAACCCACATCTAGCACCAAAGAACCTAAAACAATCAAGATGGCAGCCACTACCTTCACCAAGTGGGGGGATTTGAACCAAGAAGATATCAATAAAGAATATATCTCTAAACTCCTCTATCAAGATGAACGACTTGTCCTTGTTCTTCTCATGGAAGATGATAACAAAAGCTTGCAGCTCATGCAAAATTGGGGATATAACAAGAATGAAAAGCTAGGATAAAATAATAATGGCTTACTAGAACCCATCGTTCCTGAGAAATGACTAAAGAATCTTGGTCTAGGTTGTACCACTAGCAAGGTCACCCTTATTGGCAAAGGTACTTCCCCTAAACAAGTTGAGGCTTCCTCTTGGTTAACTGCATCGTGTGATACAACCTTAGATAACTTCCCTCTTGATGTTGTTGATTTTTTTGAGAACAACACCCTCTTTATGATATCCATTGCATCCTTTACTCCAAACAATCAACCAACTGAAATACGCCTAGTCTACCCACAACTCATTGACATGGACCAACAAGAACCACCGATTCTAGATTTATTAAAAAAATGATGAAGTGATCTCAGAATTCATGGGACTCCATGATAACTTACCATGGGTAGATTACAAAGCAGGTTTTAACATAGAGCTGGACATAGGGGCGTACTATGGGGAGACAATTGAATCCTTCAATCACAAAATTGATGAAATGCAACTAGCATGCAAATCTTTAAGTGAAAACCACACTGTGGCACTCTTTGATCCAAAAATAGTAAAAAGAAAGGACATATCCAAGGGTGAAAACCTCTCAGAGGTGCCCAAGGATGAGGGATTCAATCTCTCCCTTAGTGCAATGCATCTATAGAAGTTAGTAGTGCTAGCAGATAAGGCGACCCCAGTCAATGTAGGAACAAATGAAGAACTTAAGATCACCTTCTATGTTGAATCCTTATTGGATGAAGAAAAAAAACACCTAACAACATTCCTAAAAGAGTGAAGAGCTAAATTTTCATGGTTATATACAGATATGCCAGGCCTTGATCTTGAAGTGGTTGTGCATCACTTAGCAATATATCCCGAAGCTAAGACATTCAAGTAGAAGTTAAGAAAGATGCACCCTCAGATAGCACTCTTAGTCAAACTTGAGTTACAAAAGCTTCTTGACATTGGATTCATCCAACCAATAGATTATATTGAGTGGGTTTCAAACCTGGTACCAGTCTCAAAACCCACTGTGGGCATCAAAATATATATTGATTTTAGAGACTTAAACAAGGCATGTCTGAAGGATGATTTCCCTCTTCCTAATATTGACCTCATTGTAGACTTAATAGCTGGGCATGAAATTTTGTCACTCATGAATGGTTTTTTAGGCTACAATCAAATCATAATTGCCAAGGAAGATCAACATAAAAATGCATTCACTTGTCCATGGGGGACCTATTGTTGTAATGTGATGCCCTTCGGGCTAAAGAATGCAAGAGCAACCTATCAAAGAGAAATGACCCTCATCTTCAACAATATGATCCACAAAACAGTTGAATATTATGTGTACGATATTTTGGAAAATCAAAGAAAAGAAGTGAGTACATACAAGTCTTAGGACCCATCTTTGACAGGCTAGAAGAATACAAAGTAAGGCTAAATCCAAAAAAGTGTGTCTTTGGGGTCACATTAGGGAAACTTCTTGGCTTTATCATCTCACAAAGAGGGATAAAAATTGATCCAACAAAGGTAAAATCCATCCTAGACATGGAACCATTGCAAACACTAAAGCAGATGAGAGGATTACAAGGAAGACTGTAGTCCATCAGGAGGTTCATAGGACAATTATCAGATAAAATCCACCCCTTTTTGCATCTTCTCCATAAAGGGATAACTTACAAGTGGGATGAGAAGTGTGATAAAGATTTCTAACTAATAAAAAACTATCTATTGACACCTCCAGTGCTCATGCCACCAATACTGAACAAGCCATTGATTTTGTATATCTCAGCAACACTAGCAGCACTAGGAGCTCTTTTGGAAAAACATGATGAAAATGGAAAGGAAAGGGCCATCTACTACATCAATAAAACCTTGGTAGGCTATGAAATGAACTATTCACCTATTGAGAAAGCATGCCTAGAGTAGTGTTTTCTTCACAAAAGTTCAGGCACTACATGTTGTCACATCAAATCAAGCTCATTGTGAAAATTGACCCATTGAAATACTTATTATCCAAAGCAACTATCACGGGGCGAATGGCCAAATGGGTGATGATATTAATGGAGTTTGACATAGAGTATGTAGAGCATAAGGCAATCAAAGGACAAGTGATCGCAGACCAACTAATAGAGGCACCCATCTATGCAAAGAACCCTCTAATATCTGAATTCCCTGATGAATCAGTGTTCCTCATCAATCTCACAGCTCAGTGGAAGATGTAATTTGATGGATCATTCACCCAACATGGATTATAAGTAGGTATTCTTTTCATTAGCCCTCAAGGTGATTGTATTCCAAAGTCATACCGGCTATCATTCCCTTGTACTAACAACATTGTTGAGTACAAATCCTTAATCACAGGTCTAATGATAGCGGTTCAATGACAAATTCAAGAGATGAAAGTCTATGGAGACTCGCAGCTGGTTATCAACCAAGTCAACGATGACTATCAAACTAAGGATGATAAGATCACTCCTTAAAAAAAGATGGTAGAAAGTCTCAAGGACCTTTTTATAGACATACCTTTTGAGTAAATTCCTTGCATGAATAACAGAGTAGCAGACGCTATGGCAATGATCAGATCATTACTAGACATGCCAAACAATGTCCTCCAATGTGAATTCTTGGTAGAACAACTTCTCATACCAACTTTTGAGATCCTTGAATCATAATTCATGTGTGTCATTATTGGTCCTAGATCCCCATGGTACCATTTCATATTTACCTACCTAAGCAAAGGAACTCTCCCATCCGATGTCACCTCAAACCTTAAAAAGACCTTTGTTAAAAAGGCATCCCAATTTGTGATCTTAAGAGATACCCTTTATCGCCGAAGCATCGAAGGGACGTTACCATGATGTCATAACCAAGATGAAGCCTTAACTGCTTTAACATAAGTGTACGATGGTATATGTGGGTCCAATTCTAGCAATATGATGTTAGCTAAGAAATTGCTGAGGACTGGGTATTATTGGCCGACCATGGAAAAAGAAGCTCATCAGTATGTGCATAAGTGTGTCCAATGTCAAAAACATGGATATCCGATTCATGCTCCAGCTCAAGAATTGCAACCCATGATCACACCCAGTCCTTTCTCGCAGTGGGGACTTGACCTCATAGGAAAAATCACCCCAACCTCATCCAATGGCCACAAAATTTTCATAACGACCACTAAGTACTTTACTAAGTGGGTCAAATACATTCCCATGACCTATGCAATGGGGAAGCAAATTGCTAAATTTATCCTAAACTATCTAATCTACTGTTATGGTTTTCCACAAACCCTAATCTCAGACAACATAACACCCTTCAAGAATCAAGATGTGAAAGAGTTGTGTCAAAGATTCAACATCCAACACTGATTCTCTGCCCCATATTATCCCCAAGGCAATGGCCAAGCTGAGGCTACAAACAAAACTATCCTAAAAATACTTAAGAAAATAGTCAACGAAGTTGGTTGTGACTAGCATCTGCAGCTAAATCTTGCTCTTTGGGCCTATCGAACCAGTATTCACACGCCTACAAGTGCAACTTCTTTCTCCTTGGTCTACGGATCAGAAGCCATCCTGCCTATTGAGGTTGATCTCCCATCATTGTGAGTTTCACTATAAAACCTGATCGTAGATGAAGAATACAAAGTATCTCGATTGAATGAGCTAGAACTCTTGGATGAGCGTCGTCTTGACACCCTAAATCACTTGCAAGTATATCAAAACTGATTGAAATAGAGCTATAACAAGAGGATCGAATGTCGGTCTTTCCGGGTAGGGGATCTTGTCCTAAAGTAGAATCAGAAGAACCTTCCAGATCAAGACAACAAAGGGAAGTTTGAGCCTAACTGGTTGGCTCCTTTCATCATCACAACAAGCTATGGATCAGGAGCATACCAATTGTCAATGGTTGAAGGAGAACCCTTGTAGGATACAACTAACAACTTGCATCTTAAAAAGTTTATGCCTAGTCTTAAAAGGTGTAAAACAAAAAAAACAAAAAATGACCAAAATCCAAAAAAAAAAAGAGAAAAAATATTAAAAAGTAAAGAAAAAAATCATCTTATAGTGAAAACCACTTCAATGGAACTTTGGGCAAGTACCTTGGTGAAAACTTGGCAAACAGGGACCTTGTGTAAATAAAACACCTCCATTTATTCTTTAGCTCTTTTGTCCTATCATTCTTTGCATCGCCATCCATCCCTCCATTTATCCATTGCCTTTTTGTGTCCTTATCATAGCTTGATGTTGTGAAGTATCACAATCCCTTTAGTACTACTTGGCACATTCCAAAGTTCAGTTTGTCTTGCCTATATCGAGGTAGTCTATCATATGACACGCTGGGGGCACTTCGTTATGGATCATATTGGGCTCTTGTATATCTTATGGTCATCAGAAAATACCAAAAACATCCATAAAATCTCATCAAAAATACCAAAAAAAACATTCTTAAAACATCCATCAGAAAATCCAAAAACATTTGCAAAATCTTGTACAACTAAAATCTGAAAAACATTTGCAAAATTGTAAAGTAAAAAATCCTAAACATCCAAAACACATCAAAATGCCTAAAAAGGTTGAACATCAAAAATCTAAAAATCAAAGTCCCCTTGTCGAACTATGTCGACTTTGAGCTTGAACATAGGCACGACCATCATTGGTGTGCCCCTGTGCACCCTAGGTCAGTCCTATAGAAGTTCATCATAATAAACTAGCATCCCTCAACTGTACATCTCATTGTTAATAAGTCAATTCAGTCAAACTATGTGGTCTCTGTGTGTATAATGTAGACAAGGCTTATCTTTGATCAACCCCCAAGGCCCCTAGGATAGGTCTGTAGGTTAGGTTCTTGGTCAAAAATTAGAAAATCCCAAAACATCCAGATAACTCAGAAAATCCCAAAAAATCGAGATGACTCAGAAAAACCCAAAACATCCAGATAACTTTGAAAATCCTTAAACATTTGTAAAACTCTCAGAAAATCCAAAACATCCAAATATTCCAAAAAAAACTCAAAAACATTCAAATATTAGAAAATAAAAAAACATTAGAAAACACAAAAAACCCTAAACAACCTCAAATATCTTCATAAAAAAACCTAAACAACCTCAAATAATCGAAAACATAAACATTCACATAAATTTTTGAAAAGAGCAAAAACAACCTCATAACATTTTCAAAATACCCAAAAACATTGAAATATTCCAAAAAATCCAAAACCCATCCATCCCATCTCGCTTTCACTTGTAATAAACTTTCATCCATAATAAATCGATTGTCGCCTTCAACCTTTGACAAAACAAATAGAAAAAAGGTATAGCAAGTCGTAAAGTGAGGACCTAATCATCAAAACCTAAAGTCTAGATCATAGGGAAATGCATCAATAAAGTGTATATCAACAACTCATCTTAGAATCATCACCCTAACATCAAACAATCATTTCATCAACATGTCCTAGGATGTATCCTTCCTGTGATGGACATCAGTATCAGGCATCACCTTAGCTAAACTTAAATTAGGCAAGAGATATAGATAACACTGACTTTTTGTTTATAATCTTTTCTTATGATTTATCTTAATGACCCATTCCAAGGACCTCTCGATGATGTCTATCAAAACGATTTAGAGAGAAAGGAATGGGACATCGATCATTATCTTTCATTTTTTGTGCTTGTGGATACTCTTGTAAAATAATCTTGGTGCATACTTGCTTAGTTGTGTGTAGGGAAGTTGTTTGGAGTATGTTGTTGACTATTGTGTATGTTTTGGTCTAATATATTCTAAGTTTCTAACTTACATTCCAACAAGGTTTTCATATGTCAATATGTGAATAGGAACTATCCTATCTGTTTGTCGAGTCAAAGTCCATTACACTAGATACAACGTCATCCTAGTTAAAAATACCTTGATGCATCATGTCTATGTGTTATATCAAACAATAAGGAATGATGGAAAATCCCAATCCTGAAATGTGAGAAACTCATCATCCTGCATTCATCCTCATCATGCATGTCTCGTCACCATCTCTAATAAATTATTGGTGGATCATAGACTTGTTGGATCTTTTGAAGCAATCATCAAAATCAACGGTCATTCATTCTTGGTTCTTCTATCTTCTCTCCACACTAACCTGGTATCATGAAAATCAACAAAAAAATCATCAATGCATCCATCCTCATCCATAAATCATCAGCATACATGCATTTCATAATCATAGCATAATCATTGAACATCCATCTTGCATCATCATAGCATACCACATCATACATCATACATCCTGCATTATCATTTAAGTTGTGACAAATAATATATATTTTTTATTCTAAGAATCTTTAATTGTTGCACAAGCATACATCACATATCATATCATGAAGCGTAACATCTGCATTATCCATCCATACATCCATATGCATGCATAATCATCACATCATAAAACAACAAAGAAAATACACAAAAAGCAATACATCCATAACATCTGCATCCCATATCATATCACATAGCATATCATGAAAAGATACCGAAAAAGAATATAACATTGCATCCATCTCATTCCATCTCATGTATAATCACATATTGCATAGGCATCAAAAGTAAAGTGCAGCCATACATAAATAAAATATAAGCTGCATCTCATATCATATGCATCCATAAGAATCAAATAAGATGAACACATCATATATAATCGGTATTTGTATCATATATATATATCAAAAAATGAATGTCATGGTACAAAATCTAGATCATTGTATGTATATTGATCATGAATACAATATCCATGAGGCTATCAAAAAGGAGCCCATGAATGTGTATCTATATGAAAGAATTAGGCAACAAAAAGTCAAAAAGTGTCTATACAAAATCAGGCTAGCCTTGATGGTTGCTACCCTCTCTTGCCTGCCTCTCTTGCTAATCCTCAGCCTTAGGCCATGCAACGCTATGTTGTGAATAATCAGGTTGTCTCAAGGGTGCTGGCACATCTCTATGATAATGCATCTTGTAATACATCACCTTAGTCACAACCTCTCTGTATAATTTGGTAGATACTGTCTAACCCTGGCTAGCTATTGTCATAGCCTCTAACTGGTGTTGCCGCCTTATCTCATGATCTCTCAAAGCGGTCACAACTTGTAATTGTTGTTGAGCATGGTCCCTCTTTGCTATAATGGCCACCACCTACTACTTGGCCTAATCTCGCTTAGCAGTAATAGCCAAAATCTGTTGGTGGCCCTAATCTTGCTCACCTGTCAAAACCTGCACCTGCTACTGCAGCTACTATATCTATATATCTCTGGGATCTGGTGGTGGTGCTTGTTGCTATCCCGCTTGTTGTTGTGCTACTTGCTACTAAATCAGAGGTTGTTGAGGAGGCTATTGTCCAATCGGTGGAGTCCCTGGAATTTTTCCATCATGGTCATCTTGTCCTTTGCCTCTGTTGGCTCCCCTACCTCTGGGCCTCCCTCGCGGAGGAGCAACTGCTAGATCTGTCAATTTTCGAGGTGTAAACCAAGCATCATAAGTAGGTGTAGTCTATGCTATCACCTGACCCTGGTCATGGGTCCATGGCTGAGCCACTAACTATCTAAATCCCTCCACCACCTCTACAGCTGGAATGGTGGGTCCCCATGTGGGAACCTCATAAGAAGACCACATAAAAATAGCCCTATAGGCATCATCTAGCCTATCTTTTTGCTCTCTGAATTGCCTCACCACTCTTTCTAGAAAGTACCACTTGATGATGGTATGCTCGCGACCCCACTTGTATCGGGTTTGTCTCACGAAAAACAACTACTGAGTATCATCATACCATGGTGGCATATGTAGCCACATACGCCACCTAAAAACTATCATGTCGTCTAATACCTACCACTAGTAGGGGAGCCCAATCTGTCTAGTGTGCCGCAGAGTGATCATGCCTCTGTATCGCCAGATCACAAGATCATTTGGCTCGATGTCCGCCATTTGTACAATCAGTAAGAGCACAACGATATGCTCCCATGCCCAAATATGAAGTAGAGTCACCCCTGGACCAATGGCCCAACCATTGCAATAAACAAATTCGTGCATTTCATGATATAGTGAGGCCAACATCACTAGCCCCATGCAAAAAGTGTCCTCCTGTGCCATGCCAATCCCCATCTTGGGCTGAACCCTCTATTGTGTCTTTCAAGAGCAACCAAACCTAAAATGATGGCTGCAATGATCAATCAGAAGGTGGGCATGTGACCTCTATACATCTTGAGTTCGATCTGTGATGTGACTAAGGCAATGTTCTCCAACTCCATCACCTCATGATAGGCATCATGCAGACATCTAAATTTAATCACTTCCATATGATTAAATTTATTGTTTCTGCGTCTATCATAGTAATATTAATTTATTAAATTAATATCGCACCCTTTGTCTCATACCGATAAAGTATTTAATTTAATAATTGATACTTTGTCTTTTACCTTATTCCTCTCTAAATTAAATAAATACACTAATTTATTTAATTTAGTCATTCCTTCTCTTTTTGATTTAAAAATCAATTTAAAATTCCTCACTTTCTCTCTCCTTGTCACATCCTCCATAACCTCACCTTAATCCGAATTAATCTAATTAATTCAAGGTTATGATGTGCATCCTCTTAATCAAAGATTAATGTCACATCCTCCTACATTTGCCACTTGCCTCTAATCTTCTGTTAATTAGCATAATCCAATATTTGCACAACCTTAATCAAAGTCATTAGCTAAATTTAGCACCACCTTTTGGTCAACTCTTCCATTTTTCCTTTTTGATTATTAGCCCCCTTTCCCATGTGAATTTTTAATTCACATTTATTTGCCCTAGATTCCTCTCCTTTAAATGTGAATTTTTAATTCACATTCCTTTCTCCCAAGGCTTCTAGAACCTTGGACTTGTCACAATCACCACATGTGACCAAGTCCCACCTTTTTGGAGCCCACCTTTTACCCTCTAGATCATCCTAGGAATGTGAATTTTTAATTCACATTTATCCCCTCAACTACCTTTCCTTTTCCCATGTAGATTTTTGAGAAATTCTAAAATTCCTCAAAAGTCCCTTTCACTCCCACTTGGGGACAAGAAATCCCTTTTTGTGGAAATCCTCTCATCCCCCAAGGTGCATGTCATTTTCCACCTCATGTACCCTCTTGACAACTCATCTCCATCTCATCCCCCTTTGGCCACTTCACCCTCCACATGTCAAGATGTGAGGGCTTGTGGGTTCTCAACCCACCATAGCCCTTCATCTTAACCTTGTTGGATCAATCTTGGCCCTTGAATTCTCTAGAGAATTCAAGTTGCTCTATAAATACCCCCTCTCTATGAGCATTTTAAACACTTAGTCAATTTGCAACTACATGCTGCCATTTTGTGCACTCATCCTATTTGCAATCACATCCACTTGCATTTTACATCCAAACACATAATAGTGATCTTCAATAGAGCCATCAAGGAGCACACAACCAATCTTAAACAAGGGCCAATCAAAGGAGTATCAGCAACAAGGGGAAGGTAAACCATTTGTCTTGCATTATCTACTCTTCTCATTGTTTTATCACTCTCTTTCGGCTAATCTCGAGGTGTTCTTGATATTTTGTTTTCATAGCTTTTAGTTGTTTTGCTCATTTAGAATAGCATAATATCAAGGGTATACATTTCTGGCACGCCCGGTGGGACCCACAAACGGGCTCCCATATTTTACGTTTTCTGTTGTTTAAGTTTTGCAGGAACGCGACGCAGAGGGGCGGCTACGCCCACTTTTTCCGCAGAGGGGCGGCTACGCCCCACTCGCAAAAGGGCGGCCACGCCCCACTCCCAAAAGGGCGGCCACGCCCCACTCGCAAAAGGGCGACCACGCCCCACTCGCAAAAGGGCGGCTACGCCCCACTCACAAAAGGGCGGCCACGCCCCAGGGCGGATACGCCCCATTTTTCACAGAAGGGCGGCCACGCCCCATTTTTGCTGCAGAAGGGCAGCTACGCCCCTGTTTTGCTGCAGAAGGGCGGCTACGCCCCTGTTTTGCTACAGAAAGGTGACTGCGCCCCCCTGGAAGGTAAAATTGGTGTTCTGATTTCAGATTCAGTTGTTGTTTTCCTTATTAACGTTGTTCTTGCAGGGATACATGTGTTTGGTACTAACCTTTTGCAGCATATTCTTGTGAAGTTGATGGAGAAAGCGAGATAAAATATCTAACATTTGCTTGCAGGGCTATCCGTTTGTTCCATTTTCTTTAAAATTATCCTTGCTGTTTTCTAAGAACATAGCTTAATTAGGAGGAGTAAATATTTGTTGTTTGCTGTTTTGTCTTTTTGTGTTACCCTAAGGGAGTAGTAGCTTGTTTCCGCTTTCCCCTTGCACTTCGTGTGAGCCTGGGGAGTAGTTGGAAGCGGTTATTGCTTTCTTCATAGTGGGACCTGCTTGGGGATTTCATCACCCCAAGGGACGATTCCAACCACGCGTACCGGCGGGGTATACAAAGGGGGGAGAGCGAAAGCTGTACCCCAATCCAGTCACGTCGTAATTGGCGGAGCGTCGAAGCTAGGGTGATACCTAGATAGACGTGAAGAGTTGGTCTGAGCCCTTCAGTATCTCGCTGGGGTTCCCGACTCACGCTTGTGACGGGCTGGTGTTCACGGTTGTGCCTCACGTACCGAGAGTATATCGAGGACTCCCTAGATACCTTGTGCATCCTAGATTAAGACCACTTTGGCCACACCCTTAACACTAATTATAGGGTTGTATTTGTTTGAGTGCTTTCTTGTGAAAAAAACCAGTGAATTCCTAACAATTTGGCCTTATCATTATCGTTTTAAAGTCCTTGCCATAGCCATTTACATCAAACCAAGCCTCTGGTCCACCGCAGAAGTGCAATTGCGCCCCTGTTTTTGCTGCAGAAGTGCAATTACGCCCCTGTTTTTGCTGCAGAAGTGCAATTGCGCCCCTGTTTTTGCTGCAGAAGTGCAATTGCGCCCCTGTTTTTGCTGTAGAAGTGCAATTACGCCCCTGTTTTTGCTGCAAAAGTGCAATTGCGCCCCTGTTTTTGCTGCAGAAGTGCAATTGCGCCCCTGTTTTTGCTGCAGAAGTGCAATTACGCCCCTGTTTTTGCTGTAGAAGTGCAATTACGCCCCTGTTTTGCTGCAAAGGTGCAATTACGCCCTCCTGAACACTCGAAATTCCCTCCATTTGGATTCACTTAGCCTTTAGACCTTCGTTTCACCATTCTCAACCATTATCTCATCATCCCAAGCATTCATCTCGTCACTTTAAACCTTCACAAGTCCCCATTTATCCCTTTTAAACCTCCATCTCATTATTCCAAACTTTCGTTCAACCATCCTAAATCCCCATACATCCTCCACATTTATCCTTAATCCCCCATTTATTCTAATTTCTTCCTAATCCACCAATCATTTCTTATCGTTTGCATCTCCAAACACCACCCAGAGTCAAACCGTCCTAACCTTGTATTACTAAGTGGTTACTTAAATTGACCATAGCGCTCGAACTTGATTATTAGTCTTTAACTTCAAACCCAATCAATTCGCCTCCATCTTGAGGTGAATTCGGTGTTGCAAGTTGTCATCCTTGGCCCAATCAATCCATTCCTAGCTTAAGGTGGATTCGGTGCCGTAATCATCCTATTAATCAATTACAAGCTCTAGGGTCACTAAAGGTAATCTCATGTGATCAAGTTTGGGGTCTCTCTCTAATCCAATCAAATCCAATCCAAATCCAATCCTATCAAATCCAATCAAATCCAATCAAATCCAATCCAAATCAAACCCAATCAAATCCAATCAAATCCAATCCAAATCCAATCCTATCAAATCCGATCAAATCCAATCCAAATCAAGTCCAATCAAATCCAATCCAAATCAAATCCAATCTAATCCAATCCAATCCAAGTCAAACCCAATCCAATCCAATCAAATCCAAATCCAATCAAATCCAATCCGATCAAATCCAATCCGATTGATCGAAGTCCAATTAGATCCAATCCATACTCCATCATAATCAAATCATTTGACAAAGGCCTTAACCTACTCATCTAGCATTTGCATGCCCGTTCAGACCCGTTCACAAGCAAAGAAGATGGCCGACCTTCAAGCTCAAAATGCCCAATCCAACAATCCCCAAGATCTCAACAACACCTCATCATATCCCAACAAGGGTACCAACATCTTACATGACCCTCACAATGGTGCTTTAAATCACGTGCCAGCTTATAGCGAGAATCCAGAATAACTTCGCCACATGGAGAGAGGCGTGATTAAATCAACAGAATACACTTGAGGAACATTTTGGCAATCCTGCAATGTGCCAAATGACCAGGTAGTTTAGCACAAAGCCTTTGGGGAAAATCTTGGCCCTTGATTGAAGAAGGTGTTACGGCCTCCTCAAATGTTGACGCAAATATAAGGGTGCTTTGCATCTCATTTTCCAAGGATCCAAAATTTTTAGAAGGTTCATACTTTCAATGTTCCTCAATTGAGGGGTTGTCAACCCGGAATTTGTAATGCCATCAACCTGTCGGGTTAATTATCTTTGCAAAGGCCTTGGGCCTGGAAGTATAGGGGATCGGTCTCCGATCCTAATAGTCAACTTTAAAACATGGCATGCCACAAAACGATGCAACCTCGCCGTGCATTAACAGCACCCCTCCTTTGGAACCCACCTCTGATCAATATTAGGGTACTTCCTTTTTTCGCTCCTTCCTCCTCCACGGGATACCGGCACACCACCTCAACAGGTTCCCCACTCTACTATCCCACCTCAAATACCACCACAAGGCGCACCCCAGCTGAACATTCCGAGTGGAACCCAACAACCTCCTTTACAAAGTGTGCCCACACAACCCCCGCTCTCTCATCCGCAACAACCTATACCCAATACTTTGACCTCTTCACAACAACCATCCTACCAACCACAAGGCAATCCATCTCAACCGCCTACCCAAACCATATCTCCCTTTCTTGCGTCCCTTTTGCGTCCGAAGGTCCAACCACAACATAATATCCCACCTCAGTCCATGCAACAATCGATGCCACAACAGCAACCTCCACAACACTACTACCACCATAATCAACAACAATTTCACCAACAACCGTTTTATGCAACCTCCCAACAATCACAACAATACCTTCAATACCAACAGGCCAACACGCAACGTCCCGTCCAAGTCCCTCAGCAACCTACCCCACACCTTCACCAAACGAATTCATATTATGTCCGACAACAACAACCCCCATATCAACAAAACCCCCTACCTTATCATCAAGTCATGACATCATCCAATCATCTGAACCCACATGTTAACAATCCAACATCCTTTCAACAAGATCCCTCATCTTTCTATCATCCATATCCCCCCAACCCACCACCAGCTAGTTCAGACTTGTTGGAAATCAAGGCTGCCCTTAAGGACCTCCAAGCAGGGGGCACAAAACAATCCTTTAAATTTGAAGATATATGCCCATATCCGTTCGATCCATCCATCTCATTGATCCCATTCCCTAACCACTTCGAGATCCCAAAATTTGACAAGTACAAGGGAGACAAAGACCCTAAGGCCCACTTGCAAGAGTTTTATGCACAATGTCAAGAAGTCATGTATAATGATAACTATCTCTTACGTCTGTTTTCGAGAAGTCTAGCAAGCCACGCTTTAGATTGGTTTATGACTCTTGAAAAGGAGTCTATAAAAACTTTTGCAGAATTATCATAACAGTTTGTCTCCTACTTCTCCTTCAATTTGCAGAAGGATACTGACACCTTAGATCTCTTGAAAGAGAAGCAATGGGATGGAGAAACCTTTACCAGCTACCTCCAACGGTGGCGTGCATTAGCCAGTCGAATGAAAAATCCTTTGAAAGAAAAAGACATGGTCACTCTTTTTGTGGAAAATTCACATCCCGACATGGCCCACAATTTTAGACTACACTGTGTCACCACTTTCGCTTAGATAGTGGAAAAGGGACCTATCCTTGAACGTGCCCTTATCGCCAAAGGACACATTAAAATACACAGTCATGACAAAGAACGGTCATTCGGAGATAAATCACGATTTTGGAACAAAAACAAAAATGCAGTGAACGATGGAGTGACAGACACCAAACATGTTCAAGTGGCTAATGCATCCCAAGGGCAACAACAGTCTGTATCCAACACCATATCAGTACCGCAGGGGGCACCTCGTCCCCCTCAACAGTCAAACCAAATAAATCAGGGGAACACCAAACGTCAATATGCCCAATTGGGCGAGCCCTTGAGTGTTGTTTTCAATAAATTGTTACAAATCAATTATCCCATCACATATCCTGTCACCAAACCATTCGATGAGTCCAAACCCAAGTCGGCATGGTTTAAAGACAA
>VDFB02042084.1:0-19799 GCA_007258455.2 Sequoia sempervirens
ATTGGAAATTACACATCAAATTTTACAAGCACCCGGCAAACATCAAATTTTACATATTTCGTTGGACAGTTTCATCGTATTTTGCAGTCAAATGTATTAGTGCCATAAGAAAGCCTTAAGTCTGGTGAGACATCACATGTAGACTCTAAAGCTCCAATGGGGTAGGAGAATGTCGAAGAAGAAGACATATTTGAGAGAGCAACAAATATAACATTGGATGATCTTGCTAACATTGTAGAAGAGTTTGAGGAAAATCAAGATTTCCTGCAGCATGAGCAAGAAGTCCTACAACAACAACTAGAACCAGAGTAGGATTTCTTGTAGCCACAACAAAAATAAGAACGAGAGCCCCTACAACAAGAAGTGGGAGAAGAAATAGTACCCTCATAGCCAGAAACAACTAGACAACCTGAGTCCATGCAAATAGTGCTATGTGAGGAGCCACCATCGACAAAAAGACTGGTAGAAATTCACAATCCTCCTGATTTTATAGTACATATGAAAATTTTGAATTTATGGAAAGAAATGCAAAGGAGGGAGGAAGAATGGAAAAAGGAAAAACAAAAATTGAATAAGGAAATTTAAAAGAGGGATGAGGAGATTACAAATAAGGATGCAAAAATTGCACCTTGAAGCAGAGAGTAGATGATATGGCAACCTTGGTACCAAAGATTTTGGAGTGTAGGACCCCTCCAAGGGTCTATGCTTTACACCTAAAAGAGAAGTATCTCTCTTTTAAGCTGTCAAAGATTACCTCAGGTTTGAATCCTTCTATTGACACCCCTATTGAATTTTTTAATGCTTATGGGATTGCCTCACCTGAAATGAAGAATTTGCTATGTGAGTTTTATTTGCATAATTATACTGTAACTCAAGACCCTGATTGGAATTCACTGTTGTATGTTGGGGATGCCCAATTAAGGGAATTTATTTCTTGGGTACAAAATGAGATTAGTTGGGAACAATAACATGGGGATTATAAGCAATTGGAATCTAACATTCCTCTACCCATTAGGGCTGAATCAAGCAACCCAAGGGATATTTATAGAGAATGGTATAGAATGCTTCTCAAAACTAGTTATGGCAACAAGATTATGCCTTGGATTGAGGGAGTTTATAGTGAGTATGAGGTAAAGACAACAATAAAGGAGGAAACTATGAGAAGATGTCTATCACAAAGATGGAATAGCCTAATTGATGAGTTGAAACAGGTTGAACCCAATTCCATCCACAATTATGTTGCAACACTAAAAAAGATTGATAGGTATATTTAGATTGGGAGAATGAAGGGGCAATTTTGGCTTCCCCTAACTTTTCAGCCACCCATTCTCATGTGGCCCATGCCAAACTTTAGATTCTATGAGTATGACATTATTGCAGAAAAAAAGAGATGGAACAAATTTGGCAAAATAGGAGGATTCTATTGGGATCCTAATTCATGCACAACAACCACTGATGTTGGATAGCTATCAATTACAAATTTCAAAGCTTTGAACAAGTAGAAGAACAACCCTTCCCCTGTTGGAGGCCAACAAAACATTAGGTTGGGGGGAGTGATGAGCCTAGTTTTTGGTCCAGTTTTAGGTAGAATCTATAGTTTATTTGTTGGCAGTTGTCATGGAATTTGATGTTAAATGTTCATATTTTCATAATGTTTCCCTCAAACCATAGACATTGGGCTTAATCCTATCTCTGCAAGTTTTAATGATAGTGGCATATTATGTGGATTATCTATATTGATTTTGCATGTGGTTAATGAATGTTCCTTAAGGTGGTTATAGATGTGTAGTTATTGTGCATAATGACATTGCCATGCATATTTAATTCGAGGATGCTAATTTGAGGAAGGTGTCACTAGTTGGGCATGCACCGTAATGTCCAACAAAGGAATCACTCAAGGTCAAAGGAGGTCGACGACAGAAGATTCCTCATGCAACCAAATGTAACTACCTTGTAGTGGAATTTAATGATTGAGCATACGTGGGCGTTACTGATGTGCTAAATATGTGTTTGGACTTGCATGTCTGATCAGATTCCATGCATGTGTAGCCATTGCCACTCCACTTTCTTTATTTTCCCTAAATGTTGTCCTCCCAGTCATGGAGTTGACTACCTTGTTTACCTAATAGTATAAATAAAGATTTGATGCTCCTTCCTCAAGGAGCTTGCATGATTTGATATTGTACTTGCACTCTCAAGTTTTTAGCAATACAAATACATTACTCTTTTGTACTCATGATTTACAATGAATAAAATAAAGTTATGAGTTCAAGCATCTGAGTTCTCATTAGTTTTGGAGGATACTTATCCAAGGGAGCCCACTTGGTGAGTAATCTATCTTCTTATTTTAGTATTAGTTTAGTATTACTTGTTGTTTAGTAATTAGTTAGAAATATGGCACTGACTGTTCCTGCAACCACTAGAATTCCATTATGTGACTATTTTTGTAGCCAAAGCAGATAGAGTAGTGCCATGTCTATTGCTCATATTTTCATTACTATTCTACATTTTAGTTTGATGTAGTTGATTGATTGATAGGTATTTATGGTATTCCCTTCTAAGCAATTTACTTTTAGTATTGTGCGTTCTTTAGATGTAGAATGAAATCGCTACTTTAAGTTCCTAGTGTACATATTATGCTAACCCATTTCAAGTTCACGTCCCTAGGTTGACAAGTCAAATGCACCTTCATGATGATTGAAATAGTTATTCAAGTTAGATGTCCAATCTTTGAATCATGGTTGTAAGGGCTTAATTATTAAATTATTGTAGGAGGTCAACAATCTTGTTCTTCTATGTTTCAAGGTAGATATCATAGAGAAAAAAAAAAATAGGGACAACACCACCAAAACCCTAGAGAGGAACAATTAGGGCTACTTCTTTTTGGACTTTGATCCTGCGATTGAATCCAAATTTCTTTGTTTCTCAACAACCACATCCCTAACAGTGTCTTTGGTTTTGGAATCCTTTTGGGATGGTCTACCAACCTTATTTTTCCCCCCCAACATCTAGCTTCTTTTTATTTTTTGATTTAATTAGAGCTTGTGACCATTATGTTGGATGTTGTGGATGTGTTACTGATATGTGGTTGTCATTGATGTCAACACTATTAGCATTTGGTGTATCATGGGTTGTATATGTCGAGGATATTGAGAAAATTGTAAAAGAAAGTGTTCCAGGTTCCCAGTGGAATTGTGCAAGTCATGAAGGTGTCTTGTTTTGTACATTGAAGTTTAGTTGTTGTGGACTAAAGGGTTTATTCTTGAGAGTATCTAGATCATCTACTAGAAGTTTTAGAGGTCCACATATAGATTTGATCATGTTTTGGTCTGATAGTATTTCTATGGTCTCTATCAGTGTTCCTGATTGAAGTTTGTGTGATTTTGGTAATCTCAGTTGTTGCGGATGTTTCTCTGTTGTTTCTTGATGTTTTTGTATGTCTTTATATCTTGTTCTATCTTTGTAGTACATCCACATTGATCGATGTGCTCATGGTCGAATATTTTTCTTGCACACATTCGGGTTTTCATGTTCTTGGCCGACATGTTGGTGGTAACATGTTGTGGATCCTTGAAAAGTTAAATTTGAATTTTTGGCGCACTCATGAATATTGTTTTGGGTCACATCATTGTTTTGGTCGACAGTGTTCTGAAAATTTAATTGTAAATTTGGGCCAACATTGCAAATATCTTTTATTTTCATGGCTGACTAAGTTGTTGATGAAATCTCATGTAGCAGATATATAAGAACAATTGTTTCATTAGTGTAAAGTGTGATTCGTGTGTTGGATGTGCTCATGTGTGTGTATGTGTGAATATTATTCAATTGCAAAGAAAAGTGTGAAGAAGATCGAGCGAAGTGTGAAGTAGTTTGAGTGAAAAATGGAGTTTTTTGTGCTTAATTGGAACTGTAATCAGGCTTGTGCAGAAGCTATTTTTTCAATTCATACCCTCTAGATTTTAATCATATTTTGTATTGTTGTGCAGTGAGCCCCTTCTGTAATTGAGTAGTTAGCTCTAGGCAGTGTGCCTACATACATGTGCGTTCCCCTTTATTGTTTTCATTATACTTTTAACATGGTATAATATTATGGACTAACATCCACCATGGTTTTTCCCCTAATAGGGTTTCCACAAAAAATCTTGGTGTTCTCTATCTCTCTGATGTGTTAATTATTTATGGTTAATTACTTATTCATCAGATCTGAGATTAATAGAAGCAATGTTTTAAAAGTTTATTGTTTTGTGACAACTGATTCACCCACCCTCTCAATTGTCTGTCCTTGTTTTTTCAACAATTGGTATCAGAGCAGGTTCCTCTGAAGAAGTCTAAAAGCTTGAGGTGATCTTAGATGGAAACATTCAAGAAGGACAGTTTGAGATTTGATGGAACTAACTACTCACTATGGAAATTCAAGATGCAATGTCACTTAAGGTGTATTGGTGAAGCCTACTGGAAGATTACAAAAGATTCATATGTTATTCCTCAGAATGGTCCCTCCACTACTAATGAGATCAAAGATGCATAAAATAATATCAGGGCTATTGAAGCTTTGGTGATTGCTTTGAAAAATTCAAAGATGGAAAATGTGGTAGGACTGCAGATAGCTCATGATATTTGGATGAAGCTGGAAACTTTGTATGAAGGAGATGCACAAGTGAAGATGGCTAAGCTACAGAGTTTGAAAGGAAAGTATGAGAATTTGAAGATGGGTGAAGATGAAAATATCACTTCTTTTATTCAAAGAGTAAATGAAATAGTGATGGGTATTACATGTGTCAGTGGTTCTCTAGATGAGGATGAAATTGTAGCTAAGATACTCAGATCCTTACATCCCTCCTACAAAGTGAAGACTCATGCTATTGAAGAGCTCAGATCAATAACAAAGATGTCAAGAGACACGTTGGTTGGTAAGCCTGCTACTTTTGAATTAAGTGAATTTGGTGAATCTGTTCCGAAGACTAAATCTGCATTCAAGGCTACTATATCCAAAAGTAACAAGAAAAGATATGGTCCAAGAGAATGTTCCAAAAAGATATCCAAGTATGAGGAAGAATTGAAACAACTTGAAGAAAAAGAAAGAGAGGTAGAAGAATTTGAAGCACTGATTGCAAAGAAAGAAGGTAGAGGAAAAGGTAAGTATGAAGGAGTGTTGCCTATTAAATGTTTTTCTTGTAGTAAAATAGGTCATTTTACATCAATATGTCTTGAAAGGGTTCCTAGATCTAATCCTAACAAGTCTAGATTCCAAAAACAATGATACTTTGCTAAAGGAGTGACTGATGATGAGTTTGATAAAGATAATGGAAATGAAGATGAATGGGTTTTCATTGCTACTGTTGAAAATAGTCTCGTGGCTATTGAATCTGCCAAATATGAGAAAGCTCTTGCAGCCCGAGTTGAAGAAAAGGATGAGTGCATTATTGACAGTGGATGCTCACATCATATGACTAGTGATAAAAACAAATTTGTAAGTCCAAAGAAGTATGATGGTGATGTTGTAAGATCTGGAGACAACAATACTGGTGTGATTCGTAGCAGAGGTTCTATTTGCCTTGGTGGTAAGGATAACACTGATGATGTTCCTTATGTTGAAGGCTTCAAGCACATTCTTTTGAGTGTTGGAAATATGGTGGACAAAGGCTATGATCTACAATTTAAAGATGGAAGATGCAAGATACATGGAAGTTGTGGGAATATGATTGCTATAGGTAGGAAGACAAAAGGTAATATTTTTCACCTAAATATTGCTAGTGGGAGTTGTTTAATTGCTCAAGTAGATGAAATCTAGTTGTGGCATAGGAGGTTGTGTCATGTAAATTTTGATAACATTTTCAAGGTAAGTTCCACTCAAGTAGTAAGAGATCTATCTAAGTTAGTGAAGCCTACTAACACAATTTGTAAGGAGTGTCAGATGGGTAAACAAACTAGAGTCTCCTTCCAGAGCAAACGATTTCATTCAAATGATTTGCTAGAGTTGCTACATTTTGACCTCTATGGTCCCTCTAGAGTCAGAAGTATTCATGGAGAAAGGTACTTTACGTTGATTATTGATGATTACTCTAGAATGATATGGGTTTCCTTCTTAAGAGAAAAATGTGAAGCACTGGAAAAGTTCAAAATTTTCAAGGCTATGGTAGAGAATGGGAAAAGTTTGAAAGTCAAGTATTTGAGATCTGATAGAGGTGGTGAGTTCAGCTCCAAGGAGTTCAACTCTTTTTGTGAAGAACATGGAATCAGAAGACAATTATCTACCCCCCGAACCCCTCAACAAAATGGAGTTGTAGAAAGAAAGAATAGAACAATTTTGGATGTTGCTAGAGCAATGATGATAGAAGGAAATGTGCCCCCAGATCTATTGGAGTGAAGCTATAAGCACTGTTGTGTATACTTTAAACCGAGTAAATGTTAATGGTAATTCTGGTAAGACCCCTTTTGAGCTATGGTTTGGTTATAAGCCTATTGTTAAATATTTCATGATCTTTAGAAGCAAATGTTATATCAATAGAGATGATGATATAGGCAAGTTTGATGCAAGAAGTGATGAAGGAATGTTTTTAGGTTACTCTACTAAAATTAAGGCCTACCAATGCTATAATAGAAGACTAAGAAAGATGGTGGAGAGTGCAAATGTCAAAGTTGATGAGGATTCTACTAAATCATCCAAATATTGCAAATATGATTCAGATGAAGACAATACAAACAAAGGGAAAAATGTCCAGACACCAAATCAACTTCAAATTATTCCATATGTTCTGATAAAGAAACCTCAATTTGTTCTGGTAAATCAAGTAAATCAAGAAGCACAGACAAGTGCAAGTGCAAAAGAAAGAAAACAAGAGCCAGAAGATCATGAAAGTCCCAAAACTCTAAGGTATGTAAAGCTAAATCATTTTGAAAGTCAAATTATAGGAGATAAAAAGAAAGGAGTGCAAACTAGAAGAAAGATTGCAGAAGAGTATTGCCTGATTTTCAAGATTGAACCTAAAAATGTCACTAAAGCCTGCCAAGATGAACACTGGATGGAAGCTATGAAGGAAGAGCTGATACAAATTGAAAAAAATGACACATAGACACTGGTTCCTAGACCTTAAGAAAAAAAAAGTGATTGGTACTAAATGGGTGTTTTAGAACAAGCTGAATGAACAAGGTGAAGTGGTTTGGAATAAAGCAAGATTGGTATGTAAAGGGTATGCTTAGATGGAAGGTGTTGATTTTGAAGAAGCTTTTTCTCCTATTGGAAAAATCGAAGCTGTTAGATTATTTCTTGCTTATGTTGCACACAAGAACTATAAAGTCTATCAAATGGATGTGAAGTTGTCATTTCTGAATGGAGAACTAGAAGAAGTATACATTGAACAACCAGATGGATTTTAGCTAACTAACAAGGAAGATATGGTTTGCCGCTTGAAGAAAGCTCTATATGGACTTAAGCACGCCCCTAGAGCCTGGTATGCTAGATTGCAAAAATACTTATTGAAGCTTGGATTCACTAAAGATACTGCTAATAGCAACTTATATTTCAAATTGGATCATGATAAAGAGTTAATTATAAAATTCTTTGTTGATGACATCATTTTTGGAGGAGATGACAATCTATGTATCAAGTTTGTTGATGAGATGAAGGGTGAATTTGAGATGAGTATGATTAGAGAGATGAAGTTCTTTATGGGATTGCAAGTTACCCAATTAGACAAGGGAATTTTAATATCTCAATCCAAACATGTAAGAGAGATACTGAAGAAATTTGGGATGGAAGAATCAAAGCCTGTTGGTACTCCCATTGTGATTGGATTCAACCTAACATAGAATGATGATTCTCCTAAGGCGAATCAAACTAGATACAGGTCAATGATCGGTGGATTGCTCTATTTAACCTAGACTAGACCAGATATTATGAATGTTGTATGTATGGTTGCTGGATTTCAGGCTAATCCAAAAGAATCACATCTGAATGTTATTAAGAGAATCTTTAGATATTTGAAAAGAACAATTGACTTTGGACTTTGGTATCCAAAGGATGATGATCTCACTTTGAGTGCATATACTAATGTGGATTGGCCTGGAGATGTAGATGACAGGAAAAGTACTAGTGGTGGTGATTTCTTCCTAGGGAAGAAGCTAGTGTCCTAGTTGAGCAAAACGCAGAATTCCATTTCTCTATCCACTATTGAAGCATAATATATTGTTGCTGCAAATAACTGTACTCAAGTGATATGGATGAAACAAATGTTGAAAGATATTAGGGTGATATATGAAGATTCTATTGCCATATACTGTGACAATTCAAGTGCAATAAATATTTCAAAGAATCCAGTGCTACACTCTAAGACTAAATGTATATCAATCAAGTTTCACTTCTTGAGGGAGAAAGTGAATGAGAAAGAAGTCAGATTGGAGTGTGTGCTTACCAAAGAACAGATTATAGACATCTTTACTAAGCCATTTCCGAAGGATACTTTTGGGTAGCTTAGAGGAATGCTAGGGGTAATTACCCCTCTTGATAAGAACTAAAATATGCATTTACTTGCATCAATTTGTGAGCTACATTGCTATATTATGAACCAGATTGATGTTTTCATGGCTGCTACTTAGGGGCAGTAGTCAGATGTGCAGATATGTGGTTCAGAGCGTGTATATAGAAAGGTCATGGTTACCTTTTCCATTGATGTCAAATCTAGAGAAGTGCAATGTGAAAAATATTTTGAGGAGAAGAGCCTTGTGGGAGAAAAGCAGTTAAGAAGCAAGTGTGTTGGGTTGATGGTATTTTTCACATCATGTGTTGCCATCAATGCCAAAGGGGGAGATTGTTGGATGTTGTGAATGTGTTGCTGATATGTGGTTGTCATTGATGTCAACACTATTAGCATTTGGTGTATCAGAGGTTGTATATGTCAAGGATATTGAGAAAATTGTAAAAAAAAGTGTTTTAGGTTCCCAGTGGAACTATATAGGTCATGAAGGAATCTTGTTATGTACATTGAATTTTAGATGCTTTGAACTAGAGGGTTTATTCTTGAGAGTATCTAGATCATCTACCAAAATTTTTAGAGGTCCGCATATAGATTTGATCATGTTGTGGTCTGATAATATTTATGTGGTCTCTATCAGTGTTCCTGATTGAAATTTGTGTGATTCTGGTAATCTCAGTTGTTGCAATTGTTTCTTTGTTGTCTCTTGATGTTTTTGGATGTCTCTAGATCATGCTCTATCCTTTTGGTACACCCACATTGATCAGTGTGCTTGTGGTTGAAGATTTTTCTTGTGCACATTCAAGTTTTCATGTTCTTGGCCAACATGTTGGTGGTAACGTGTTGTGGATCCTTGAAAAGTTAAATTTGAATGTTTGGCGCACTTGTGAATATTGTTTTGGGTCGTATCATTTTTTTTGCTAACAGTGTTTTGAAAATTTAATTGTAACTTTTGGCCGACATTGCAAATATGTTTTATTTTCCTGGCCGACTAAGTTGTTGATGGAATCTCATGTAGCAAATATATAAGAATGATTGTTTCATTTGTGCAAAGTGTGCTTCATGTGTTGGATGCACTACTTTGTGTGTGTATATGTGCAAATATCATTCAATTGCAGAGCAAAGTGTGAAGAAGATCGAGCGAAGTGTGAAGTAGTTTGAGTGAAAAGTGAAGGAGTTTTTTGTTCTTAATTGGAATTGTAATCAGGCTTGTGCAGAAGCTATTTTCTCACTTTATACCCTTCATATTTTAATGCTATTTTGTACTGTTGGGCAATGGGCCCCTTTTGTAATTGAGCAGTGAGGTCTAGGTAGTGTGCCTGAATGCATGTGCATTCCCCTTTATTGTTTTCATTATACTTTTAATAGGGTATAATATTGTGAACTAACATCCACTATGGTTTTTCACCTAATAGGGTTTCCACGTAAAAAATATTGGTGTTCTCCATCTCTCTGATGTGTTAATTGTTTATGGTTAATTGCTTATTCATCAAATTTGAGATTAAGTGAAGTAAAGTTTGAAAATTTTATTGTTTTGTGACAACTGATTCACCCCCTCTCTTAGTTGTCTGCCCTTTTTTTTCCAACACATTCATCCTCATCTTCTTTATCACTGGGATTAGGAGGAAACCCCAACAAAGTCAGAGAGTCATTCATGTTACTTGCCTCCTTTTGGGATAAAAAAGACATTTCCTCCAATGACAGGTTGGTGTTAGAATGCACTAGCTCCCCTTCTTCCAAATCGACACCCACTTCAGATTCAAGAACCTTTCCTAGAGATGATTGTAAATTCTCCACCATAAGGGATACCTCCTTAGGTACGTCCCTAATGTCCATAATCACTTCTTTCCCTATGTCCAACATCTCATTTTTTGGGAAGCCAAGGGTTGGAAAATTGGAAACTGGGGCAGAAACCTTGAGGTTCAAGCTAACCAAGTCCTTAGAAACAACAAGAGGTTCAACTAGGATAACCTCTAGGCTTGAGACTAAGGTTTCCTTCCCTTGGAGGACAGTATCCATAGGGAGAAAATAAATTTCAAAAGGTTGATCAACAAAAGCAATCATTGGGGGCTTGGGTAGGTGCTCAAAGAGAGAATTCTCATTAGAAAACTTCTCTCGATAGGTTTTCGCTCACATGAGTCAATGAGGTGACCAAAATTCTTGCACAACTAGTAGAAATGACATGCATTTTCATATTCTAGAGGTTGGGTCTAGTTGCCAAATTTTGACTTGAGGATAGAAGTTGGCAAGACCATATTCACAACCACATTTACACACATACGAGCGAAGACCAGTTTAGATCTCTCTAGAGTGATCTTATCAATGGCCAGAAGAATACCAAAAGAGTTAGCTATACCTTTCAAGATACCTATCTCTCAAAACTTGAGTGGTGGGCTAGGCAAGAAAATGTAAGTTGGAGCCGTGGCACCCAGGTCAGCCGAAGGATCAAAACTGAATTTCCATTTGTAGAGGGAGAGAAAGTTCTTAAACCCAAAGTCAAAGGCCTAGGGGCCACTAGTTAACACCTTAAGCATACCATCATAAACAACAAAGGAGAAAAGGAAGATACCTCTTGCCATGGCATTTATAGTGATGTTGCCTTTGAGATTCCAAGCAGAGGCAACCCATTGACAAACCAATTCAATATTCGGCCGATATGCCAAAAACTTACCAACTAGAGCTAGTTTAAGACTATTTATAGCCTTCAACATTAGAAATTTAGGGATGCCAACTTCCTAGCCAATCACAGAGCAAGAAGTAAGCTCCAAAGTCCTTTTGCCTGAAGCTGGTGAGTCAGAACCCACCAGTTTATCCACGTAAGAAACTGATTCTTCGACAAAGAAGAAAGAGTCAATCCCAAAACTAGGGGATAAGGGAAACTTTCTAGAAATACCCTCAGTCCTTCCCCTTGGGGGAAGGACAGATGTACAAGGAGGATAAGTCACATGGGGAACAACTAAGCTAGCTATTGCCATTGCAAACACTACGCCAGAAAAAGAGACAACATCCTTGGAATGGGGAGCCTTATCAGCTCCCCCCTGACCATCCTATGAAACGGTCAAATCAGAGTAGGGATCAAAAATTCAAAAAAATAGCCAAAGTGGGAAAAGTTGCAGAGCAAAGCTGAGGTGTAAGCCTCTATGTTCATTTAAGAGTATTATCAAATATTACTGTTCAAGATGCTAGTATTGTTGATAGAAGAACAACATGAGGATTAAGAACCTATATCCCAATGATGGCAATTTGATTAAAATGATCAAGTTTTGTAGTGAGGTTGGGAAAAATGTTGAAGGATGATTTAGATGATGCATGAGATTGGTTGACACATTGCATGAATTAGGATCTAGTGTATTTGGATGGACTACTTTGGGATTGATTAAGATTGGAGGCTTGGAACTTATGATAAGGGAGATCCATGTCTATGTAAAAGGATGAAATGATGGATAGATTTCTTAGATAGGGGATGGGAGGATTATTAGATGGATGTGTGAAGGAAATGTGAGTATAGAGAGTATCGTAGGAAGTAGTTTTCTATGATATTGATAGAGAAGATGGGAGGGATTGGAGGGGATTTTGGATGGATCTCCAAGGGATATGACATATAGGCATAACATGCTCCATTCTAGATGGGTTATGATGTATATGGAAGGTTGCAAGAGGGATGGATTACATAGAAATTAAGGCTTGTGTTTTCTGAAGCATGCTTGACAAATGCCCCTATCCTTATCAATATTGAGAGGATGTTGGATGAATTGGATATTATGGGATAGATAGGGAGATGGTAATAGATTGGTAGATAGGAGGATGTAGATATGATAGAGGAATTTTTCCCCGAAGTACATAGAGTTCTTGCAGAGAGGAGATTTATGCATAATGTTTTTTTGCTAGTTTTTCATCATGATACTTGTCCTAGGAATAGTTTTCACCATTAACAAATTTTTGTCTTTAATTTTATACTTTAATTTATTTAGTTTTTAAAAATTAATGAGTTTTGGATGTTGGGATGGGATAGATGGAGTTGGATTATTGCAGATGGGGGATATGGAATTAGAGGATGGACTCAAACATTTATTTATGTGGTGATAGTTTCTCATGCTACATAATTATTTTAGATAGACCATGTTGATTGTCATTACATGCATAAATGTATCTAGGAAACTTTTCGATTGCTAAAGTGGCTTCTCTAAAGTGTAAACATGGTACCAAAATAGCTCCAATGTTAGAGGAGGCTACCAAGGATAATAGAAGGGATGGGGAGATGAAGGATGAATAGTGATTTATCTGAAAGACTAGATTAAAGGGATGTTATGGTGGACATATGTGAGATGGTGAATAGGGTTTAGAAATATGGGTAGTAGAAAGTATGACATGAGGGAGGCATGATAAAATGGCATTGTGACCAAGGGAACCAAGACAAACAGTTGCACACACCATGTTGGGTGGTGAAGCTTTGGATTAGGATGATGCAATTTAGATGGGGTATTTAGGATTACATATTTTGGGATGTAGGGACCCAAAATAGATGTAGGATTTTTACAGGGACATGGGGATTTGGGGAAGGAGGTATATTTTGGAAGAGAAGACTTGGATGCTTGATTTGGGATTATTTCTTCTTGTTATTTTAGGATCCATGTTATTATTTTCCTTCCTTTGTGATTGGTGGGTGTATGTGGCATTTTGGATTGATTTTAATTTTGGATTATGTTATGTTATATGATGATGAAAAATATAATCATAATTAACAAGACATGTTATGTAACATAAGGAATAGAGAGTCATCATATAACATAGGAACATATGAAGTAGCAAGGAAAACTATGAAAAAATAAGTGATAAAAACATAACATAAGAATAAAAATATAAGGAAATATAGGAAATAAATATTATAAAAATATAACATAAATCATATAAGCATGAAACATAGCAACACAAAAAAAGGAAAATTCCCTTCAAATAGATAAATAAAAACATAAGACATAATATAGAATGTGAACTGAAAATAGAAAATACACAACAAATATAACATAAACAAAAGAATAAATTACAAGAATACATGCAAAATGAATATATAAAACTAATATAATTATATAAATAAATTTAGTTTAAGAGTGCTCAAGATCACAATAAACATAAGAAAGATCACCCTTTAAGATGTCATCCTCATCCCTAAAATTAGAATCGAGTTATTCTTCCTCAATGACATAGATTTCTTTTTCAATAATATGACTCTCCTCTTGATAATAATTTATACTCTTGGTAAATACACTATTGATAAATGCAATTGGAACAATATATTTTTAGTTCTTGGAGGGAACTATAGGCACCACCAAAACTTAACTAGTTATTAATAACTCTCATTTTAACCAATGAGAACTTGAGAAATTTTTCTATTTGAATTTTTTCAATCTATTATCAATATTATCAATGTATAGATGTGAATTATATAACAAAATATATTTCAAAAATCAATTCTCTTGAATCTAATTGGTACACAATTTTCACCCGATATAAGCGATTTTGGCGCTTCCATTACTTCCATTATCGATCCAACTAATTTTTAGGAAATTTTTCTAATTATGCGAAACACATAGGTAATGACCAAGCAAATCTCATTTTCTTTAAAATAAAATAAAACACAATAGATCATAAGATAGCATGGTTGAACCTCATGCCGTTTATTTTTATTTAACCTCATGCCGTTTATTTTTATTTATTTATTTTATTATATTTTCTCTTTTTAACTACATTACATATAATTAAAAATAAAACACAATAGATCATAAGGAGAACATGGTTGAACTTCATGCCGTTTATTTTTATTTATTTATTTTATTCTATTTTCTCTTTTTAACTACATTACATATAATATACTCGTAAGATAAAATAGATATATTTATAAAAATTCTTCACAAGTTAATTTATAGGATTAACCATAAAGTCAATATATTTACTACAACATTCTTTTTAATAATACATTATGCGAATTTTTTTAATATTAAATATAAATATATATTTATTTATACTCATATATATTTATTATATTTTCCATTCTATTAAATTCAAATATATAAAATAATCTAATAACAAATTCAAATAAATAATAAATTTTGAATATATTATATTATTAATTTAACAACATATTATAATATTATAATATATATAAAATATATATGTAACATTTATACCATCTATAATATAATTTAATATATTAAATAATAATATTATAATTTTATATTTTATTTTATTTTATTTTGATTTTGTAGCATAATATGGATGGTCCCTTTGGACATAGATGGTCCCTTTAGGCATGGTAGGTGGGAGGCAATAAGTTTTTAAACTAATATATTTAAAACTAGCTTATTTACCATATAAATTAAATAATTTATATAACATTATTTATAAAGATAAGATATACAAAGAATATGTTAAATTATTACCTAAAAAAAAGTTTTTAAAACTTAGAAAATTGAGTGTGGAAGAACTTTCCTAAATTTTCAAGCTTCTATTTTAATATACTTAAAATTAAAAAATCTTTAAAATCTTTGAAAAAGAAATATCTAAATTAAAGTATTTATAGTTATATAATAAAGCTTACGTCTAATTATAACCCTGACCCTAATTATAACCTTGACGTGAAACCTAACCCTAATTATAATTCTATCTCTAATCAAGTAAACCTTAATCTTCACTATAACCCTAACCCTGGATTTTTTTAATTCATTTCAATCTATTAAATCATGCTATCTATTTTTTTTTATGATTTATTTTTGGTAAATCTTTCATAAGATTATAGGCCCTTTCAAGACTATGTGGGATAAGCATGGTTCAAATTGGGTTATTCTTGAATCTATGCAAATATTTTAGGAGATTTTTTAATTTGTTTCAATTTATAAATCATGCGAGTGTTTTGTTACTTTAATTTTAATTTTAATTTTTGAATTTTCTTTTCAAATATTTGATAAGGTTATGTTTGAATCATTATCCATAATCAAGAAACCATATAAATTATAGTTATAATTAGAAGGTTTTCTTATCATTTTGTATAAGAGGTTGGCCTTTTTGTAAGATAAATTGCCTAATTCTACCATTTGGATGAAAACCAATGGGGTGATTTCAATCAAAGGTAAAACATTCATTTTTGTCTCCAATTAGAAAAATTGACATGGACTTATAAGTTTTCCCCCTAATTTTAAATAATATTATAACATCCTAAAACTTGCACTTACCATTATAATTTCCCTCTCATGCCTATTATAGTCTTCCCAAACAATTTTGAATTTATTAAACACAACTAATTAAAACATAACTATTCTATAACTTTTTTCCTATTATAGTCTTAAACAATTTTGAATTTATTTAACACAACTAATTAAAACACAACTATTCTATAACTTTTTGGCAGGAACTTCGCTGCTTGCAGCTCTTGTTTTTACTTGTTCTTCTTCTTTATTTCAAAGAAACTTCTTAAACATATTTTTTTGAACCACAATAGCATTCTTACCATGAGAAATAGACTTTTTAAATATCTTATACCTTTATTATCTTGCCTTCTTGGAACATGAGTATTTTTTATTCATTAATATTATAAAAAATAAAATATTTCAAGTCATTTTACTTATATAGAATATGATACACAACTTTAAACTCTTTAGATCTCTTGCTCCTATTTTCTCTTAATTTTTCCTATGTGAAACTTGTATAAATTACAAAGATCATTTTTTCATTCATAGAACTTATTTAGGTATTTTTACAAATATATTCAACATAAATGATTGAAATCTAGTGGTATTTTATAACGATCTCTATAAAATTTGGCCACCTTGACTAATTTTATACATTGATTCAAAACTAATGGAATTGCTTTACATTATTATATCCAAGGCACACCAAGTAAGATGCTAAACCTATTTTATGAGTAAATTACATGAAATCACACTAGTAGCTCTTTGTAAACCACTATTAAGTGTAAATTGTTGCATATCAAAGGTTTAACCAAAATCCATGTAGTTATCTTGAATGATATTCTAGAATGTGTATGCTCTCGATGCATACTATGACTTTTAAACCATTTTTCAATGTATATATTATATTGATACACACAATCAATGAGAAACTACATAGATGAAGTTCCTCTAATATTACAAATAAGATTCCTTCTTTAGACAAGAACAAAACATCCAAGATAGGGAAATGGTGTGACAAAAACAAATCCATTCCATACACATAAGATCTTGTTAAAGCGGGTGGTGGGCCTAGCTCGATTGGCTAAAGCATCCTATTGGAGGCAAGAGGTCATGAGGTCTAGTCTCCCCAACACCCTCGTGGTATTGGAGGGCGTCACACCAGCGTCACTGGTAAGGTGTTTTTTTTTACTAGGTGCATTGCAGTTTATAGGGGGCGGCTAGTCGATTCTGAATCTTGTAGTTTAAAAAAAGTATCTTATCAAAGTACCTACATGTAGAGGGATTTCATGAGCTAGACATTTAGAACACAAACCTTAAAGTTCATTATATTAGCAAAAAAATCATGTTGTGCTAGATACTGAAGTAGGGTACCTATAACATTTTTTGATCAATATGTGTAGCATGAAGAACACTATCTTTGAAGCCATAGTCATCCACTTGAATTTTATAACCATGCCTCATCTATAACCTTAAATTTTGTATGGATTACACCTTGTAGTGCCAAATGTATACATGTCACACATCAATACAACTTCTCATATTATATTCATAAAATTTTCAAGGATCTATTATATGATGCCACTCCAGTTGATTCTAATGGCATAATCCTTGGACCTCCTTGCTTCACCATTTCAAAGTTGTGTAAATGACCAATCCTTGGACCACCATACACCATTATGCAATACTTATAATCATGTCACATCAATACATGTAACTCCCTATATCATGTGTAGCTCATGTAAGATTGGGAACCATGGAATACCACTGTATTTAACTTCTTCCTTCATGCACAACTTGCACAACACTTGGAACCATGCTCCATAACTCCAAATATGTCATATAGTTTGTGTGTATCACTCACACAACACTAACAATAAAATGTATTTGAGTTATGCAACTTATTTAAACCTATGTGCACTAGAACACATAGGGAGCACAATCCAAAACTTAAAGCAAAATATCACACAACATCTCAAAAGTATGTGCAACAATCTAGTGTACCTTCTAGAGCTAGTTCATGGCACACCACTAGTAAGAAAATATGTGATTAGAATGGTTGATATTCCATGCGTGTTTCTTCATGGCACACCACTAGTAAGAAAATATGTGACTAGAATGGTTGATATTCCATGCATGTTTCTTCATGGCACACCATTAGTAAGAAAATATGTGAATAAATTCTAATTGTTGGGAGATGAATTCTAGTCACATATTTCTAAGAATTCAACATGTAAGTTAATATATTTATAAGAACTAAATTTCTAATAACTTATGAATTTTGATTCTTAAGAATTTTTTTTTTTTGAAAATTATCTCAATTTATTCTAATTTCAACAGCGGGAAAACATGGAAAAAAATGAGGAGGCTGACAAACTTCAAAGCGAACAAAAATATTTTGCACTTATTTGTATCGTGTGTGTTGTCAATGGGAAAACGACGAAACAAAAACATGGTGAAGAAGAGGACAGAAATTTTAAAACGGTAAATTTTACCGTTATTAAAAAACACGTAGTATGCAGTGGCGCGTAGAGAAGAACTGCCTAGACACAAGTTTCAGCACATTGCAAGAAAGCAGTATAGGGTTTTGGATACAGTGAGGGATTGCGTCGTTTAGAGTTGTAAGAGGACAAAAGATAATGGAAACTATGGCATGTGGGTTTCCTTTCTCAGTCATTATAAGCCCACACAAGGACCGTCACAGGCCATTTCCAACAACTCACCATCATATTTTGGGATACAGAAGATTTAGCTCCAACTTTTTTTTTGATATGGAGCACCAGTGACAGCAACAAACATACCGCTTTCGTCTGCACAAGAGGTAGAATAAGATTCTTTATGTATGTTTTCTTCGTCATTTCAGGGGATGCTGCTTTGTGTTGGTTTGGTTTTTTTAATTGTTATTCATAATGGGCTTTGTCCAGGGGGTTGGCATTAGAAGGTTTGCTCCTCACGGTGGGGATGAAGGGAGTTCTGCTTTTTTTAATATATTGGAGAGATTGTTTGGAATAATGGCTCAGAGTTTCCACAGGCAAGCTTCTACATCAACGCTTTTGATTTTTTTTTTAACTTTAGTTTTATACAGTGGTATCTTCTTTCTTGTACTGCTAATTGGTAAATTCTGTCATCCATAGTTGGATGTAATTGTTTATCTTCTTTCTTACATGTGTCTTGGCGATGCAAACCCAGGCACCCTCCATTTTTCCCTTACTTCTCCTCTAGTTCTAGCAATTAGCACATGAAAGCCCCTATGATATATCAATTTAGTCTATTCCCTTTGACGAACATTTAGGTTATTTTTCTACCCATTGAACTTGAATTTTTCTTTGTTTTTGTTTTCGAAAGATTAAGAAAAGACTGATCTATTAAGTTTCTATGGTATTCAGGGTTTAAACTGTTTCCTCTCTCAAATTTAAAAAAGAAAATAGAGGCTACAGAGCTTTCCTCAATGACATAGGTTTTTGTGTTTCAATTGTCCAGAAAATGCATGCATTCTATTTCTGGCATACACAAAAAATGCCTATGGGATTCCTTACATACAGCAGAATAAGATTTTCCAATGGATTGTATTTGATGGTAGTAGCAGAGATGACAACATAGTATATCTATGCTTCCAGAGTATTGGAACAAGTAAAACTTCTAGAACCTTGGCATTATAGCTACAAGGCGATTATATAATCTATAAATACAATATAGCAACCTAGTCTGGACATAAATTTCAAAATTACTCCTATCTAGCTAGTTTGGCCTTTTTTTGACAAATACAAAGAAGTTATTTTACTTATGCTTGGAACACAGCTCGTATGTATAAACATCAAAACACAAAAAGACTTCATAGCTGTACAAATAAATGACCAGGGTATAGCTCGGAATCCTGAGATTTTGACCAGAGCCCAACGTAACATATTAAGAGAGTCTTTATTTCCTTTGCCTAACTCACCTGTGGATATGTTTAACCCTTCAAAGGATGGAGAAAGAATCTTTGTGGATATCTTTGCTCCCTTGGAATATGGTTCATTCAAATTCCACAATTATACACCTACACCAGGAATGTAGGTGTGCTGTATAAGTTCTGGTTGATTCTCTCAAGCAATGTAAATTATATTCTCCAGACTCTGTTGCATGATTCTTACAATCAATGCAAATT
>VDFB02042087.1:0-10285 GCA_007258455.2 Sequoia sempervirens
TCCAAACAAAGAGGACTAGATGGAAGTGGTGTTGAGGTGTTGGTTGGTGGTGTTGCAAGGATCTCAGTGACGAACCGAAGGATGGTTTTGGTTTTTTGCAAACATGATAACTATTTTTTCTCTAGGTTTATATTTTGTAATTTTGGGTTCGGCCCCCATAGTGCCAATTTAATGTATCAAAAAAATGATCATCAATATGATGCATCTAAATATGAGTCCATGGGAGAAGAAACTAAATATGCAAATTATGATGTAACTAATCAAAGTTTTCATTATGAACATGAAACTGTTTTGAATTAGCATGATTTTTCCACTCATGGTATTGAACATCCAAAGGAGATTGTGCAATGGAACCATTATTCCAAGCTATTGGGTGATAATATAGTAGCCCATACAAACACAATGGTAGTGCAAGCCCAAACTTGATATTAGGTAAGAGATGGGCACGTCCTTGCATAAAGTGATATTAATACTACTAAATCAAATGGAAATAACATCAACATAAATAATGTGAAGCAAAGGGTAGAGACTAAAACAAGGAACGATAATATTAAAAAAGGAGATGAAAAAGAGTAGCTCAATATAGGAGTGATGATTATGAAAAATAATGTGCCAGAATCTCATGATGAGGCACAACCAATTCAATCCTAGTAATTGGATGAACAATGTGTTGACATAAAAATAATGAAGAACCAAGTTATCTTGTATCCAATTCAAACCTTGTATTCTTGGTTCAAATGACTTGAAATTCCCATTTGATCAAATGGACTTATCATATTATGAAGAGGTCAACCAACAAAGGGGAGAGATATTATTCCACATTGTTAAGGACAATTGCAAAATCACAAATGAAATTTCATCCTCTGATGTTCATCTTGACTTCCCCTTGGGGCATCATGATGAACAAGACTAGATCATTGTTCATTTTCTCCTTTTCCTCACTCTTGTTGAGGATATAAATAAAAAATTAATCACTTGGAATGATAATCCTATTGAAGCATGTATGGAAATTGAAGAAGATATTCAGGATGTGTAGGTCTTGGTAATTCTTGCCCACATTCCTTTCCACATATTTGCCTCTATTGCACCATATAATATTGCTACTATTGTGCTTGAAAATAACGAAGATGGGTATGAACAACATACTACACTTGTTAGCAAACCATTACATGATGACAAATGGAAGTTTATACCATTGGATAATAATATAAAATCCAAAGAAGTTATTGGTAGGAGCTCATTTGAGCTATTTTTTCAAGAATAATTTTATACAACAATCAACTTGATGTCACTAGTGCATATGATATTGCATGATGTCGGAGTCCCTACCAAGCAAGGTGTAAGTCTAGATGCAACAGTGATCAATGAGATAAATCCCACATATGCATTTTCTTTTTCCTATCGTAAGGATGATCCATTATATAGGGATGATATATTTTACCTAATGAACATGAATTTTCCCCTTGAAAAGAATGGCGACCAGCAAGAAACATATGAATTTTCCCTAAATTATATGTTGATACATACTATTTTATTATGTCCAAATATCATACTGGATTGCTACTCAAATGCTCAAAATGGAGAAGAATATGTCTTGTGGCATGGCCATATGAAATTGTTGATGAGAATAATGGCCATGCATGCTACCTCAAGATTTTCACTTGGTATCTTATGAATTTTTTAGTTCATGAAACTATGGATTGATTATTACTTCTTGTAAGTGGTGGTTTTTCCTTGTACATATTTTGTTTTGTGTGTGTTTTATCTTTGTGCAATTATGACCCCTTTTAGTCATCATGAATTTTTTTTGTCTCCCTCTTTGTGTCTATTTTTATGGTCTACACCTAGAGATATTTATTCTCATTATGCCTATAAGAGACACATGTCCCCAACTAGAGCCTATGTTGGTGTCCAACTTTGAAGTGCCTTAATTTATTTGGTATAATCCCCTTTATGTATTTTGTCTCATTATCCCCATCATATATACCCTATCTAACAAATATCTAAATGGGTTCCCTTTGGTAAAATTTGAAATATGTGAGTCCTCATCATCCTCTATATCCCTATCAATTGTTGAAAGTTTCCTAAAATATTAAAAGGTTCTAAATTTGGGAGTGTTCTCATCATTAAATTTTTCTATTCTTGTGAATTTGTGGACTTTCCATGGACTACAATGCATTTCCTACTTGTCCTATCCTCTTTTCTTGAATATAATCTCCATAAAATCTTATCAATGCCGATGATATGATCTCTCTTTCGAACTCGAGATCCACGAGAAAGACTTTATTCTCCGACTTCATTTGTTCCTTTATTTCGATGATTGGTGATATTTATTCATTTCCACAAACCTACACTTTTAAAACTTTTTGACTATGATTCCTCCTCTTTATGTCCACCTCCTCGGTTTATTCTCCTCTGTAATCTACCCCTTTATGGATTCTGACTTCGAACCGGTGGACTTTATTAACCTTGATCCACTTTGACGTTTACATCCTTCCTCAGATTCCTCCATATCACTTCACTCATTCTTTTCACACATCTTGTGGATATCCATTAGACATCCAAACTTCCACTCTAATGTCCAGTTCATGTATCCACTTCCACATTATTTTCCAACAATATTTTCCTTAACCTTTTCCAGTTGTTTATAATTATGCAAAGTTTGACCTAATTATAGGAATCTATCTTTTCACCCATATATCATATTCCAATGTCCATTCCCTCATGATTTATCTACACTTCATCCATTTGATTCATTCTCTTGCTTCCCCCTTTTCTTGTGGAATTCCAATGGACTTTTTAACTTCCATTTTTATGTATAATCCTAATGTTTATTCTCACACCAAAACCCCACCTCATTTTTTTTCTTAACCTCTTTCAGGCTTCTATTTGTCTTCTTGTTCATCTAACCACTCCTCTAAACCTCCTAGTGCGCCTTTCATATCTAATTTGACCCCTATAACTACCTAGAAAATATTTTCTTGTCAAGGGCATAGATTCAAATATAAATTCAATGATGGAGGATGAGAGCGACTATGACGACATCAATGCATTTTTTGAGATCTAGATGTTAATGGTCTGCATGCCTAATTTAAACAATTTATTTGAAGGATTATGTGCAATTCATACTTGTTTTGCATGTCATATTAATGAAATATAGTTCTCAATTTAATTCCTACAAGGATTCAATGACCAAACAAAATGCTATAAATATTAGTTCATTTTCCAAAAAAACATTCAATTGTTTTTTCATTTCCTCATGACTTCAAGTGTTAGGCATCTTCTAGAGTTTTGGATCTTGTAATTTTATTCATCTATTGAGTGGTTCATTTTCTAAATCACAAAGAGGTATCTAGTACATAGAAAATATTATAACTAAATGTCTCCTTGTTCATTTTTAGATATTCAAGAAAACTCCCAAGTGAAAATTTGTGACAACATTCTAGCCTAGGGTTTTCTCTTGCCACATTCACTAGTGTGATTGTAATACAAACTTCATGAATGTCAAAACATTGTAAGTAATTATATTTTTAATGGTTATTTATATATTGAATATGGATTTTTGGAGTTTTAAGAGGAATTATTAAGCATGTCCAATTGTTGATATCATAATTTTGTCATTTTGTTATTTCTTCTAGTAAAAGTATAACTTTAACTCCGATATAAGGCACTAGTCTTGGGAAAAATTTACCCAAATGCACTTAATATATATATATATGATTATCATTAGTTTAGAATTTGTAAGAATTTAATTTGTGCATTTCATGATTCAATATTAAATTCTTAGGGAAACAACTCCAATAATATTCAAGATTTTTTTATCCTACGAGGATTATTACCTACATACTTTCATCTTGCATTTATGCAATGATGCCTTCATCATATTAATAGAGGTTACATGCGTATTAGCTAAGTCCTTAGTTTAATGAAAACTTTTGGGATTAGGCATACATTAGATAATATTGCAGTCATTTCAGATCATTTATTTGAAAAATTGATGAAACCCTATTAAATATTACCTCTAGGAATACCCTCTTATGTGTAGTTGAACACAAAGTGAAGGAGAGGATATCTACTCTTAGTAATTTCCTCTCATCAATCACTCTTGATGACTTGATCTATCCACCCTTCAAAAGTGACTCTTAGCCTTAAACAGGATTTATCCCTTTAGAAGTGTGAACATTGATATTGGGACCCAACACGATTGATGATGATGAGAACATAAGGATTAGGACTGATATATCCCAACATAAATGATTGAGTAAAATAGATCAATATTTGTAACAAGGCTAGGAACAAAATTAATAAATTATTTGGATGATGTGCTATATTTCTTGGAAAGATTAGCATGAATTAGGATTGTGTGGATTAGGATTGTGTGCATTAGGATGGAATACTAAGGGATTGCATGGGATTATGTTTAGGTATCCTTGTGCTTAGTACCAATGATAAGGGAAAAATATTTTTGTAAGGATGAATTGGGGGGGTATTGCTTAGACAAGGGATGGAGGGGTGGATTGATAGATGGAGGGGTTGAGGATAAATTCTTGAAGGAACCATGAATATAGAGAGAGCATCATAGGGATTAGTTGTCCATGACAAATAAAGAAGATGGGAGGGATTTAATCAAATGGCTCAAGTAATGGGAGGGAGTAGATATGGGAGAGGATAGCTTGATGGCTCAAGGTAGTGAAGTATTCGTGGAATGTAGAGATGAAAAAGGAGTTGATTGTAGAGAAAGTAAAAGTTTTACTATCTAAATCATACTTTGAAAGTATTCCCAAAATCCCTTTTCCTTGTCAAGGTTGAAAGAAGGAATGGAGGACGGATTAGGTGTGAAGGATAGGTATGGATAGGGTGGGATAGATAGGATGGAAGAAGCTTGACCCCAAGTGTAGCATGCTATGCATATGGGATAGATGCATGATGAATATTTTCTAGGTATTTATCATGGTACTTTCCTAGGGCACTAAATAAATTGTTCATTATTGGATGATTTTTCTCTTTGATTTTTTTCTTTTCTTCTTTTATTTTGATGTTCAAATAGGATGGAAAATTTTGGATTTAGGAAATGTGGATTGGATGGGGGACATTGATGTAGATTTGTATTCAATTTTATATTTCTATGGTGATAGTATCCATTGCTAAATAGTTAGACCACATTTATTAGAATTGTGTACATAGATGTTTGTAGAAACATTGTTGATTGATAAGTTGGCTTCTCGAAAATGTAACATATAGGCTAGCTCCAACGTGAGAAGGATGTTTCTAAGGGAAAAATTAGATGGATAAAGGGTGGATGGAGGGTGATGGGATTAAGTGAAAACAAGGATAAAAGGGGTGTGATATGTTGGATAATGGATTGGATAATATAAAATGGGTGGTTAGAAGGATGTGATGGTGAAATCATGAGAAAATGTCATGGGAATGAGGAGAAATAGGACCAAAAATTGCATATACTATGATGGATGTTGAAGCTTATGATTAGGAAGTTGGAATTTGGGTGCTAGAGATTTTGGATTTTTGGATTTAGATGAGATGGTTAGGATTGCTAATTTTGGGATATAAGAACCTAAAATAGATTTAGATATTTTATGATGGGGATCCTCATATTTAGATGGAGTGTTTTGGGAGTGGGATTGGATGCATGGATTTTGTTTTCATTGGTACCCACATTATTTATGTGCTTCCTTTTTTTCTTGGTGGGCCTTTGTCACCTTTTTTATTTATTTTTCTTGTGGATTTCATATTTCTTTGTGTGTGTATATTGATGCATTCTAACATGGCAATCCTTGGATTTGTGTGGGTTTTCTTTATATGTTTTTGTATCCATATTTCTTTCATTGATAATGGCTTGGTTCCATAGGGAGATATGATCTTGATATACCATGAATTAGGAAATGGCTTCACCATTTTGGAATAATTCTAATGATGTGTGTTTATTTCTCTTAATTAGGGATTATGGGTGATGGATTGTTAGGAATGGGGTCAATAAAATGATTGGTGGCAGAAAATCCTTGATAGGAGCAATGGAATTCTCCTATTTATATGTTGGAAGAATTTTCCTTAAGATGTTCCAAGGTGTTACAAATGTATTTTCCATGACATATGTATTCAAGGCCCTAAAATATTGGGCTTTCTTTAATCTGTATAGGCTCTAAGATGCCTTACTTGGGAAGGTCTAATCTTTTTTCATGATAACTCATGTTATAAAAAATATTATTTTCAAAGGGATACTTATCATTTTAAAAGCAACAAGTGAATCTAATTGTAGATGAGTAAGAAGTGGTGTTGTTCGTAGTCTCCTTGACAACAAGAAAACCAAAAGAAGTAAAGGTGGAGGATGATTGTACTTTCCTCAACAATGAGAAACAAAATCAAATATAGGTGGAGAAACTAAGGTGGTAGAATTGTGATATGGGAATAGGTTTAATAGGGATGGTCTAATATTTAGAGGGTATGGGATCATAAGACAGATTAGTGTGGATGCTTCAATCTTGATTTAGGTGGGCATATGCTCGTGCATGGTTTATAACAAGATCTTGACATATTTGGATTTTCTTGGATGCAACAAGGGTGTATTAGAATTTTTCATTACTAGAAATGAGTACGTGGATAGAAATTTTGAGTTGAGAACATGGATGGTGGAAGCATCTTCAAAATTTATGGATATGGATTTTATGGATGTGATGGTTTAGATGGATGGAATAGAATGATTTTTGTTGCAAAATTCCACACCTTGGCTTGTGGTTTGTGTTTTATTACCATTTAAAAATAGTCCTTGGATAAAATACATAAAGGTGTTATTGGTTGATTCATGGATGGATTGGGATAGATTGGATTGTAAATATTGGGAAAATAAAGGATTGGCATAGGAGGTGGAAGCTATAAGGAACTTAAATGTGAGTGGGATATTTTGATATGGATGGGAAATTAAGACCTTGGACTAATGATGGTTTTCCATTTTCAATGGTGTTGACACTCCAATTTGTTATTTTTTTCTATATTTTTCCCCTACTTGTAATGGCTTTGTGTTAGCTCACCTTATATAGCCAATCTAAGATAGTACAAGTGAGTGTCTGTGAGTGTTTTTTTTTTTATCCCCTATGCACTCATCATGTGTCCAAAGTTGCAAGTAATCCAAAATGTTTGTGTTGGGTGTGTCATCCCATTCATCTCTACCTTCCCCTTTGCCCTTGTCAACTTGTCAAATCTCAAATTCCTGGCATACCTCTCCACCTAATCATAACATATTGATCCTTTTCCTTGTAAAATTTATCTAATTGAAGATGCTAAAATATTAGACCCTCCTATGTTGGCATACCATTCATTTGTGCCCCAAAACCTTGACCTAATTCCTTTAAAAAATTAATCACAATAGTTTCATACTCATGTTTTCCCCAATACCATTTCCTTGGCATCCCCAAGCTCCAATCCCAAAAATTTTGTACTAAACACTTAAGTATTTCATTTGTACCAAACTTTTAGACTTCCTTATCTCATCATAATCTTCACTCTTTCCCTTCACTTTAGTATTTGTTATAAGTCATGTCTAACTCCCAATCCCTAATCCTCATCTCAATCCCCAATCCTCATAGTCCCCTTCATCTTTTTCGTTGTTCTAAATTTCCCCATGAGCTCAAAACCTTGATACAACTCCCCTTTCCCTAAACATTGGACCTCCAATGGAAATCCGAACCCTTGCACTAAGTTCCAAGTGTAAGATCATCCTCAAAATTTGATCCTCACTTCATTCTTATTTCCATATAAAAGTTTGAACTTTCAAGAGAAGATAAAACTTAACACCAATTTCCTCTCTAGGTCCCCGTTTTAATTTTCATTGTGCTCCCAAAGCTTGATATCTCAATGTTTCCTATTGAACCCCAAACTCCCAAATGAAAATTTCATCTAACCTTCATATATAATGTACTAGGTTCCTCCCAACTATCAATCCCTAACCCATTCTTCTTGGATCCTTGAACCTCCACATGAATTTGCACCTCTACACTTGATCCCAATTCCTTGTTTCCTCCCACCTCTCGATTCTCATTATTTCATTCACACATTTATTACATCAAACAAGAATATTTCCCCTACACCTTTGGACTTGGTTCCAAGGTCCCTTTCTAGATGCAATAGCTTGTCAAATGGCTTGTAGCACTCTCAAACCCTTGAAGCTTGCTCTCACCTACCTCCAATGTACATTAGGCCACCATTAATGACCTAATATGATGCAATGACCATCCAAATTAGTTTTTCTCACTTGGAAATGAATATTCATCAATATGGGTGTGAATTCACACATTTCTAGCAACTAAAAAAGGGGATGATGTTGATAAATTTTTTAATGGAATAGATGAAGCTTGACCACTATTCCAAAAAACACCGTAGTCTATTTCTCGTCTTGCACTCTAAAACCAACGATGACATTATTGATGAGGACACTTGCATATTAATAAAAAATATTCCCCACATTTTCCCAATACATCTAAGAAAATTTGTAGTGCAATTTGTGGCATGAGTTAAAGAAAATGGTGCCCAATAGGAATGGGCATCCTCTACAATGTAACATTTTGTGGGTTTGCGCATTTGTTGCACATCTTGGCATGTCTCTTAGGAGTAAAAAGAATCAAGAGGATGTCATTTGAGAAAGATGAAAAATAGAGAAGCAAATAGTTATAGAGCAAGCAAGAAGAAATATTGCAAGAAGCCCTATACTTACATTTTTCTACTTCCAAGTAGTGTAATTTTGAGATTGTATTGATGTGGTTTTGTCTAAAATATGTAATAGAATCATTGTATTTTTTAAGAATAAGTGTAGCTATTAGATATGTCATTGTCTTAGTGTCTCTTGTAGTCTTATGTGTATTTTCTTGATGATTTTTGATTAGTTGGTCAATCATAAGACCATAAAATCATTCCAAACCTTTTGTAATGTATCTCCTCAAGACCAATAAAGAAATATACATGGTTATTGATATATTATTAAGTAGACTCGTATCAAGTTATGCAAGATATATTCTATTCATTTCTATGTATATAACCTAATTTATGTATACATTTAAGTAAATATAGTCTTCAAATGTATCTTGATTAAGGTATATCGGCTCTTATATATTTTATATAAATCCAATACTCTATGCTCACTTGATATGAGGATCAGTCTATAATTTGTTCCTCATTCTACCATCTCAACACATTAAAACAAACTAAACATTATATAACCATTTTCAATATAGAGGTACACTTATTGGGTATGGTTTGTAGTAATATAACTCCATGTGATATCATATAACTAAACCCCCCTTGGCATTCTATAACTAAAATTCAAGGTCTTACATACCTCAATAATTGGTCCTCAATTTCCCAACTTGAATATATTTTTTGTGATTTTCTTCCCAAGTTTGACATCCCTAGCACTCAGGAGGTTATCCAGCCTTAGAAATTTGGGGCCTACAACTCAAACCACTAATAAATGGTACCATAAGGATGACCAATGGATATGTGTTTAGGAGTAGTGGGCTAGCTTGTGTTAGATATTTCTTGATCTATATATTCTTAATGGTTTGTTCTTGGGCAATTGGGGCAGAGCAATGTCATCTAAGGATTCATGCATGTATTTGGATTTATCCATAGCACTCAAATCATTTTCATTATTTTCAAAGGGATTATATTCTTCTTGATCGAAAAAAGATAGCATAATCATAATTATCAAAGGGATTTTTTATTTTCTTTCAAGAGGATTCCTCAAAACAAAATGGAGTCATGGATTTTTATTTGGGTTGGGATGGATGATGGGTTGATTTGGGTTTAGATTTAAGATTTCATTTTGATATCAAATGATTTTGAGTTTGACTTACTAAAGCTCATGTTTGGGATAATATTGGATTGAGGTGATTAGGGTTGGTTTTGGGTTTGATTTTGGGTGGATGATCAAGGGATAAAGACCTTTGGATGATTTGATTGATTTTTATTACTTAGGATAGCTAAGTTCCTAAGTGAGGATTGTCCAGGTTGATTGGATTTTGGATTATTATACTTATGATAGGAAAATTTCCTAAGTATTGTTTGATTTTTACTAACTTAGGGTCTTGATCTTGATTTTTGGTTTTGATTTGGATAGTGGGTATGATGGTTGGATTAGATGATTTGGATTAGGGTAATAAGATGGGATTTTATTAATATTACCTAGTATTTTGGATGTTGTCTAGTTTTTCTTGAATTACTTAGCATTTTGGATTAGGATTTGGGATGGGTTGGAAGATACTAAGGTTGGTTTTGGGTT
>VDFB02042088.1:0-16518 GCA_007258455.2 Sequoia sempervirens
TTTGACTAGTATCTATCTCTTAATTGCTCATTATTGCCTTAATAATGCCACTAGCATGATAAAAGGACATGTTTCCAATCTCCTTCCCAACTACCCTGACTCTTAGGATCGTGGTATCCCCATATTGAGCACTTGAAGGAAGGTCTTGACATGTTTCCAAACCTTGACCAATATGCTTGGTGTTAATGACACTTTCTGCCTCATCCCTACTTGGTCCAAGGCATTCAATATACCATTCTTATCTTCCTTCTGATGTTCTATTTGGTCATAGAATATCAATTTATGACTATCATTTCCCAGAGCATTATCTTGATAGCCTTGATTGTTGACCTTTCACTATTCTTTGATTGTTACTTATCATTTAAGTTGTCCTTTTGATATTATAGTCCTTCATTTTATTCTTCCTCTCTAATACAATTTGATATTATATTGGTCTAGACCAATGTGTTCCCTTAAAGAAGTTGAGCATGAGAGTAAGCACACCAGTGCTAACGGGTTCATCATGGATTGAGCCTAAATAACTTGTATCCTATATCTATTAGAAACCAATGTTTATCTTTAACACTTCCTCATATATCAAAGACACAAAGAGCCCAATACATGAAAATCAACTCAAAATTATCAACAATTTTTTTTTAGCTAATATTCCATTAGATGAGTTTGAACCAATGCCATTCTTTGAATACACAACATTTAAAACTAAGAAACAAAAATTTGCAGATTGTGAAGCATTTAAATTTTGCTTATAACTCCATTACCATGCAAGTTTGAAAAATTATATGCAAGGGAGGGCAAAGCTTATTACACTCGAAATAAAAACTACTTATGTTGTAGTTCCTTATCTAGCAATAATAATGAACTTTTGGTTGTACGTTGTCCTCTTACATAGTTTGTGAAATTATAATGAGATGAATACATGTATTTACATCTTAGTGACTATTTTAATGTTATAAAACTTGATGTACATGTGATTTTGTTGTTATCCAACCAAACTAAAGGACCAACCTCTTAACCAAGACAAAATCTCTACTCATGATTAAAGCTCTCAAATATTCAAGTAGTTATCCATCTCAAAAAAGTCTAATGAGTTTGATAACGCCCGTGAATATTTATACTACCATCTTGTTGGTTGACAGTTTTGTCAATGCAAAAACACCTTGATTCACCCAATAGGCAGCGACAAAAAGACACCAACAAATGGAGTCATCGTTGTGATTGCAACGATTACCCTCTACGTTTGAGAGGGGAAGCTCCCTTGTATGATGGGGTTTTTAGGTACTTTTAACCTGAAAGTACGAAAAGGCAACAAAAAGAAAGAGAGAAAGATGAACAGAAAGGAAAGAGAAATCCACCTATGAGCATAGGCACACAACAAAAATTCCCACAACAAAAGAAGTAGAACACTAACAACAGCAAGGCACAAAGTCCTTCCGAAATATTTGTATATCAAGAGTTGAGCAAAGAGATTATAAACATAAAAAACTTTACTAGACATAAGAAGAATCAAAGCTCCAGAAAGAATGAAGACATAGGAACATCAATCTTTCTTATTTAAAATGAACTAAAATACAAAGTCTCCAGTTATCCCTCCTACAAAGCTCCTAGCTACACAAGTAGCAAAAAGATAAAACCAAACATCTAATCACTATTCTACCCACAGCTCTCATAGGAGCTCCCAATCGAACATCCAAAAGATCCCCCCAGTTTTTGTGTCTTCAATGAGCTTATAAATACTTTTTCCCTTTTCTCTCGCAACTAATTCTTGAAAAATCAGTTAATAAAGGAATTTTCTTTTTCCTTCGGGTAACATCTTCTTGATGGTTTTTGGTAACTTCTTTCCAAAACCTCTCAATTTCTTTATAGTGACCTTTCCTCTTCTTTCCCAAAAACATAGAGTCTTGATTAAAATTACTAATGAGTTAAAGTTATGTCACTTTGTCAAACATTTCTCAAGTGTTAAGATTACTGGTCCCACCATCCATACTCTACATGCTTAGAGAATACACTAATATATCTATCTTGTGCAGATTTAGTTCTCAATGCAAATTACTCTGGCTTGTATTGTCAGTCCTTTATTCGGCAACTCCATCTCTATCATCAGCAGTGGGTAGCAAGTTCACTTCCACAATATACATATATCACTACCAGAGCATGTCGTCTCAATAAGATTATTCGTTGCATATCATGTAGTCATTGTAGCCCGTAAGACATTCTCATGCACTTCGCTTTAAAGTTTCTAAAAATTGCTTTGTGCATGGGCAGTAATTGATGCATTCCATGAGATCACTGTTCGACCTCGGGGCATTTCTCCGAATGGTTCATATCACAGGAGTCACAATGCTTTGGCGGATACCCATACATGCAGCAGGGACTCCCGCCAGTAGTTAGGCACGGAAGGTCATGTTGCTCAAAGTTTCTAAAGCATTTGCCAACCACATCTCTCCGCGCTTCGGAGGTATCACGAGTCACATTCCTTTACTGATATAATTCTGTCAAACAAATCCCGTGCGGATGGTACGACTAGCGGTGCGGGCTTAACAAATCACGCACTGAAACTTTGACAGCTTAGGTGGATTGGACTTGAATTATGCGGTCTGTTAGTTTTACAAACTCTTTTCCGTTCTCTCCAAAACGGTCGAAGTAAACCGTGTCGGTCCAGTGACGGTGATGCGATTCAGCGCATAAACCGATTTTAAAACCAAATTCAGAGAAAATATATAAGCGTTTGGCGCTCAAGAAGTTTGAATGGAAAAAAAAAAACAAGTACTGCATTATTGAATATAGATGTATGCTTGAAGGGACAGAACGTAATGTACATTTTGTTACGAGAGCAGGATACTGAAGAAATCACAATTACGATGAATGCGAGAATATAGAGCAAAGAGATGGACTTGTTGAAAAGGCTTTAGGCACCAAGCTTAATAAATTAGCGGGTGTAAATAAACTTTCCATTACCATTTTGGTACACGACCTCCATGCCTATGCCAAAATGGGATTTTGTTAACAAGGTATGGAATCCCTCAAAGGAGGATGGCATTCGTCGGATGTTATTGTGGTAGAACTGTATGCAAAATGTCCAGAAGCATAGAAAAGGGGCGTGAACTGTTTGACAAAATACTTCAAAGAAATGTAATCTAATGGATTGTCATGATTGCAGGATATGCAGAATGGTGAAGCATGGACAAGGCACATCAACTATTTAACAGAATGCCTCGAAGAAACATGTTCTCACGGAATGCCCTGATTGGAGGTTTCTCACAAAAATTATTTCTTATAAAAACTTTAGGAACTTTCACGTGAATGCAATTGGAAGATTTAAAGCCAGATTCTACAACCTTTGTCAGCATCCTCTTCGCCTGTGCCAAAATGGGAGCTTTCGAACAGAGTATGGACATCCTCAAAACATAAAAGATAGAGAAATTTTATCAGATGTTGTAGTTTCAACTGCTGTAGTAGAGAGACGTTTGTAGAATGTACTGGAAGCACAAATAAGGGGCATGAACTATTTTGAATTCTACATCATCATTCTATTTTTCATTTCTTCATATTTTTAGCTCACTTAATTTTTTAACTTTTTTTCTAAACAATTGCATGTAATAATGACATGGTTGCATTCTTCAGGTGTCCCAAAATTCTTATATTAAAATTGGACTTTGTTTCTCCTATTCACAATGAGAGTTTTTTCAGTTGGACCCTCATATTATTTTCTACCAACTAATAATTACTCCTCTCTTTCCTAATTCCTCTACAAGTTTGACTTTTGAGCTTGAGGAATTGGAGCATTTCTAAAATATTTCCAACCCCTCTTTATCATATATTGTATATTTCCCTTCTAAATAATATGCAACCTTACACCCATACATCTTCCATGATTTATTTACACTCATTTAATTTGAAAAAAATAGAGAGGGGAGGGAGGCCATTCCATAAATTCAAATTATACTTTCTTATCTATTTTGGTTCATTTTAATAATTTAGTTATCCCTAATACAATGATTGAATTTGAAAAATGATGTATCTTATGAAGAACTCGGAAAATAAATTAATCATAGCTCAATTCTAACTATACTTTCAATTTCAAAAATCAATATTTAGTTTATACATTTACTATGTTTGTGTAGATCTATAAATAATGAAATTTTCCTACAGTAATTACATAATTTACAAAGTGAACCTATATATCCAATGTCAAATTTTAGAATTCGGGCCTCAATAGTAATACTTAGCTATTATGATTTGACATGATGTCTAAAATATTCAAAATACACTCTCAAATGTTTTATTGAAGGTCAACCCCTAATTTATTAAAAAAATAGTAAACATGCAATGCATATTGAGAATGTTAAGAAATAAACCTTTATTAGTCATTGCATCACCATAAGAGCATTAATATATATATATATATATGTATATATATATATATATATAATAATAATAACCTTATAACTATATGTATGTACATCATAAAAGGGCATCTAAATGATGAAGGTCGATTACTTATGATAGTGAGTATAATGAATGCTTGTTCGTGGATCTAAAATGATGGAACTGATGCACCTTTAACCCAGAGAGAATGTATGCAGGAAGGAAGAATTAGCTTGAGAAATAGGGTCATAATATTCAAGAACGAAATAAGTAGCGAGGAAGTGCTGCCTAAGTACTAGGAGAAGAATAAACTAGATCGTGAAAGAGTGGATACTCCAAATCAGCATATGGAAATTTACGGTAATAAAAGAGAGTTTATTAAATTGAAATTTGGAGGAAAGAGGAGGTCTTGTTGTTAAGTTTGGTGATATATTTGCTAAGATATGTGAAAAGGTTCAATCAAAATTTTTGATAGCTAAAAGCATATCAGTGAATGTCGCGCTTTATGTTAAGTCTTTGGCTTATAAAACTTCGAAATTGTGAGACAAATAATGTAACAAAAAGATATAACAACATGTTTTAGGATGATGAGTTGTGAGATCAAAAGGCTCTAAAATTATAGTTGCCTGAGGAGAAGAAGGAAAAGGGCTCAGAGAGAAATATTTATAAAGCAAGAGTGCTAATGGTAGTGATTTTTATGAGCTCAAATAATTGGATTAGCACACGCTTTTGCAGAAAAGGTGCATGTTTTGCTGGTGAGGATGGAGTTCAAATTCCACCAAAACCGCACGATAAAATCTCTGAGAGACTACTAAACATAAAGCGAAATGGATTGAGGACGAAAACTTTAAAGAAGTTCAAAGTCAAAAGAGCTCGATATACTATTCGTTCTGGGAATTCCGAGTCATATACTACTCCGTCTTTGTGGACCTACTAGAATAAGAATTTTTCAAGGTGACATGTATTTCATGCTATTAATTGATGATTATTCTAGAATGCCTAGGGTTGATGCAGGATGAATGTGTGATGCGTGTGATGCAAATTGTGATGTGAAGTGTGAAAGTATGAACTACGGTGTAAGATTAAATGAGTAAGACTACTAGAAGCAGTGAGCAGAAGGCGTTTACATTCTTTAGAGAGAGCGAATATACTGGTGGTGCATTGGTGGAACCTTTATGTTGCTCTAAGATGGATTTCTCATTGTAATAATATTCTTTCTCCCATTTCTTCAACTAAGATACTATTATGGTGATCAATTCTACTAGATCCGTATATGAATAAATGTTATCATCTACTAGTGTTATATAATGTGATAGGTTAAGCCTAAAATAAACCACTTAATTTATTTCTCTTATCATGTCAGGGTTTCTTCTAGTCTTATAACAACACTTTTGAATCATTATTCATAATATTCTACTAATTCCTCCTTATTTTTTGTCATCTTCCATATTTTATTTATGTTTTTTATTGAAACATTAGGTGAATGGAAATTTGTCAAAAAATAATTCACTCAATTATTTCCATGTTGTATCATGCTTAGGGCAAGCTTTTATACACCATCTTAGTGTCTCGTCATTAAGGGTCTCCAAAAAATCATATAATTGGGTTTAGTCATCATTGATTCTAGAACCCCACTCCAATGAAAGGTTATGGTAAATAGATGTTCGCTAGCACCCTTGGTGTATTTTCCAATATTAGGGAGCTTAATCATATGGGAATCCATATTTGGAGGAGGTCAATGTGTTCTTAATTTAAGTTTTGTATGCTTAGCGATTATCCTTGTTGGAAAAACAAGGACATACAACTGAGAGGGGGGAGGATAAATCAGTTGTCCTAGAAACCAAACAAATTTAAACTTTTCTTACTTAGCTTAATTTAGTCTTTGATCTGATGAATAAGCAAATAACCACAAACAATAACAACACCAAAAACACAGAGAACACCAATATTTTTTTTTCGTGGAAACTCTGTTAGGGGAAAAACCACGATGGGTGTTAATCCACAATTATACTCTGTTAAAAGTATAATGAAAGGTAAAAAGGGGAATGCACATACATTCAGGCTCACCGCCTAGAGCTCACTGCTCAATTACAAAAGGGATCACTCCCCAACATAAATGGATTAGATACATAGAGATTTGAACTGATAGAGTAGCTTCTACAAAATCTTGATTATAGTTCCAATTATGCACAAAAAACTTTCTTCTAACTTCACTCTTACTCTTCACACTTGAATGATAAATCACTATGCACACACCTTCACACTTCACTTCACTCAACCAATCTCTCTTATATATCCGCTAAACGGATTTACATCAATAACTTAGTCAGCCAAAAGATACAAAAATATTTTACAATAAATTTGCAATGTCGGCTCAATATTAGAAATAAATCTTCAATGTGGATTAAGCACCATTGGCCAAGATAAGGATAAGAACAAAAATAATATATTTGAGTGCACCAAACAATCTAATTTCAAATTCCAAAAATCCGCAACACGTTACCACCAACATGTCAGCTAGGAACAAGAAAAACTGAACACGCAGAAGAAAAATCTTCGACCACGATCACTCTGATCAATGCGGACTAGCAACAATGATAGAGAACATACTAGAAACATCCATGAGCACCAAGAAACAACAAAGAAACATCCGCAGCAAGTAGGATCACCAAAATCATATAAACTTTCATCAGGAACACTGACAAAGACCTCTGAAATACTGTCAAAATATAGATTTCCATAACATTCACAAATAATCATGTGGACCTCTGAAACTTTCAGTGGAAGATCTAGAAACTCTAAAAATTAAGTCCTTTAATCCACAACAACTAAACTTCCACGTACTGAACACAACACCTTCACGACCAGATTGAACTATAGACTGCCTGAAACTTATTCTTTTACAATTTTCTCAATATCCTCCATATATGCAACTTCCAACATCACAGTGCTAATAGTGTTGACATCAATGAAAACCACATATCAGTAGCGCAACTACATTTCCCAACAATCTCCCCCTTTGGCATTGATGGCAACACATGGTGTGAAAAATACCATCAACCAAAGTCCATAACTCTTCTTCTCCTCAGACCACAGGGATTTTTCACATTACTCTTCTCCCCCTCTGACATCAATGGAAAAGTTAAACAATACCTTTCCACATACATGCTCTAAAACCACATATCTATACATCTGACTACTCCCCCTGAGTAGCAACCATAAAAAACATCAATCCAAATTAGGATATGGCTGTGATATACACGGATTGATGCATGAAAATGCATCTTTTAGTTTTTATGAGGAGGGGTGATTACCCTGAGCAATCCTCTAAGATACTCAAAAGTATCCTTCGGTAATGGCTTGGTGAAGATATCTGCAATCTATTCTTTTGTGGACACATATTCCAGTCATACTTCTTTCTCATTCACCTTCTCCCTCAAGAAATGGAACTTGATTGATATGTACTTAGTCTTTGAGTGTAGTACCAGATTCTTTGATATGTTGATAGCACTAGAGTTGTCACAGTATATTGCCACCGGCTCATCATACTCAACACCAATGTCTCTAAGCATTTGTTTCATCCACATCACTTGTGTACAGTTGTTTGCAACAACAATGTATTCGGCTTCAACAGTAGACAAAGAGATATAGTTCTACTTTTTGCTTAACCAAGACACTAGCTTCTTCCCTAGGAAGAATGCACCACCACTGGTACTCTTTCTATTATCTATATCTTCGGCCCAATCAGCATTTGTATATGCATTTAGGATAAGATTATCATCTTTTGGATACCATAACCCAAAATCGGTTGTTCCTTTAAGATATCTGAAAATTCTCTTAACTGTTGTCACATGAGACTCCTTTGGATCAAACTGAAATCTAGCAACTATGCATACATCATTCATAATATCTAGCCTAGTCTGAGTTAGATATAGCAATCCTCCAATCATTGACCTATACCTTGTTTGATTTGCTTTGGGAGAATCATCATTTTGAGTTAGCTTACATCCTGTTATCATGGGAGTACCAAAAGGTTTTGAATCCTCCATACCAAATTTCTTTAATAATTATCTCACATACTTGGACTGTGATATGAAGATCCCATTGTTTAATTAAGTAACTTGTAATCCCAAAAAGAATTTTATTTCACCAATCATGCTCATCTCAAATTCATTCTTCATTTAATCAGAAAACTCCATACACAAATTATCATTTCCTCCAAAAATGATGTCATCAACAAATACTTCAATAATTAACTCTTTGTCATGATCTAGTTTAAAGTACAAGTTGTTGTCAGCAATACCTTTGTTGCATCCAAGTTTCAGCAAGTATTTGTCCAATCTAGCGTACCAGTCTCTAGGGGCTTGTTTCAATCCATACAAGGCCTTCTTTAATCGGCAGACCATATCTTCCTTGTCAATCAGTAGGAATCTATCAGGTTGTTCTATGTAGACTTCTTCCTTTAGTTCTCCATTCAGAAAGGCTAACTTGACGTCCATTTGATAGACCTTATCATTCTTGTGAGCAGCATAGACAAGAAGCAGTCTTACCGCTTCTATTTTGGCAACTGGAGCAAAGGTTTCTTCAAAATCTATTCCTTCCATTTGAGAGTATCCTTTGTAGACTAACCTTGCTTTGTTTCAGACAACTTCACCTTGTTCATTTAGCTTATTTCTGAAGACCCATTTAGTGCCAACTACATTCTTGTCTTTAGGTCTAGGAAAAAGTACCCATGTATTGTTCTTTTCTATCTACATCAGCTCCTCTTTCATAGCTTCCATCCAGTACTCATCATTGCAGGCTTCTTGGACATTTTTGGGTTCAATCTGAGAAATCAAACAATATTCTTCTACTATCTTTCTTCTAGTTTGTACACCCTTATTTTTATCTCCTATTATTTGATTCTCAAAATGATCCAATCTTACATACCTTGGAACATTTGAATTTTGTTGCACATCTGGTTCTTCTTCTCTTTCTTCAACATTTGCACTTGTTTATGCTTCTTGACTGTTTTGAATTACTGGAACAAGTTGAGGTGGTTTCACTAGAACATATGGCACAATCTAAAGTTGATTATGTGTCTAAGTACTTTTTCCTTTATTTGTATTATCTTCATCTAAATCATACCCATTACATTTGGATGATTTACCGAAGTCCTCATCAACTCTGACATTTGTACTCTCAACCATTTTCCTCAGTCTTTTGTTGAAACATAGGTATGCCTTACTCTTGGTAGAGTATCCTAGGAAGATTCCTTCATCACTTCTTGCTTCAAATTTTCCTATATCATCATCTCTTCTGATGTAGCACTTACTTCCAAAAACCTTAAAGTACTTGACAGTAGGCTTATGTCCAAACCATAGTTCATATGGAGTCTTACCAGAATCACAATTGACATTCACCCAATTTAATGTATATACGGTAGTGCTTACTGCTTCACTCCAGTAGGCATCAGGCACATTTCCTTCTAGCATCATTGTTCTGGCAGCATCCAAAATGGTTATGTTCTTTCTCTCTGCAATACCATTTTGTTGAGGGGTTCAGGGAGCAGATAGTTGTCTTCTAATTCCATTTTCTTCACAAAAATCATTAAACTCCGTAGAGGTAAACTCACCACCTCTATCATACCTTATACATTTTATTTTCAATCCTTTCTCATTTTCTACCATTGCTTTGAAATTTTTAAACTTTTGAAATGCTTCACATTTTTCTCTCTGAAAAGTAACCCATACCATTCTAGAAAAATCATCAATGATCAGCATAAAGTACCTTTCACCATGAAGAATTTTCACTTGAGCAAGACCACATAGGTCTATATGCACCAACTCCAGCAATCCATTTGTGTGATATTGTTTGCTCTAGAATGAGATTCTTGTCTTCTTGCCCATTTGAAACTCTTTGCAAATTGTGTTGGTAGGCTTCACTATCTTCGGAAGATCCCTAACCGCTTGAGAGGAACTTATCTTAACAATATTATCAAAATTTACATGACACAGTCTTCTATTCCACAACCATCTATCATCAACTTGTGCAACCAAACAACTTTCATTAGCAGCAGCCAAATGAAAAATGTTACCTTTTGTCTGTCTTCCTAAGGCAATTAGGTCTCTGGAACTTCCATATATCTTGCATCTTCCATCTTTGAATTGTAGATCATAACCCTTATGCACCATCTATTTGACACTCAATAGGTTGTGTTTCAAACTTTTGACATATAGAACATCATTTGTGTTGTGATTACCACCAAGGCGGATAGACCCTCTGCCACAGATCTCACATGCATTGTTATCACCAAATCTCACAATCTCGCCATCATACTTTTCTAGACTTACAAACTTGTCCTTATCACTAGTCATGTGATGTGAACATCCACTATCAATGACCCATTCATCCTTTTCTTCTATATGGGTTGCAAGAAGTTTTTCAACTATGGTAGATTAAGTGGCTTCTAGTTTATTCTACTTAAGGGAAATGAACACCCATCCATCTCCATTTCCTTCAGGTTCATCATCTGATTCATATTCCTCAACAAAATAACATTTCTTTTGAAACTTTTGCTTGTTAGGTTTAGGCCTTAGAACTCTATTAGGACACCTTGATGCAAAATGACCTATTTTATTGCGGAAGGCATGAGGTGGAACCGTACCGTGCGCGTTTGCCTGCCGCATTTAATAACGCGCAGTCGGGCGACGCGGCAACGCGCTCATCATCGTGGTCAGTCCGGATGGGATGGAACAAAACCAGTGTCGTGGGTGCAGATGCGGTGCCAGTTGTTCTTCCTTCATAACGCGGGAGGGTATTCTCATCCTCACCCATCTGCAGTCTCTCATACTTGCCTTTTAAACTTTGCAACTTGGTCATCTTCACATGTACATCTCCTTCATACAAGGTCTCCAGCTTTGTCCACATTTCATGTGTTTTCTTTAATCCCAACATATTTGTCATCTCTGAATCTATTAAAGCACTCAGTATAGCTTCCATAGCCTGAACATTATTCTCAACATCTTTCTTCTCTTCACAGTGGAGGGACCATTTGTAGGAATAACATACATATTCTTTGTGATCAAATAATAGGCTTCACCAATGCACTTCAAATAAAATTCCATTCTTGTCTTCCACAATGAATAATTTGGTTCCATCAAATCTGGGACTGTCCTTGTAAATTGCCATTACGGATCTCCTCAAGCTTTTAAACTTCTCTCAGAGGAACTTGCTTTGATACCAATTTTTTGCAAAACAAGGACAAACAACTGAGAGGGGGGGTGAATCAGTTGTCCCATAAACCAAACAAATTAAAAAATTTGTTACTTAGCTTAATTTAGTCTCTGATCTGATGAATAAGCAAATAACCACAAACAATAACAACAATAGAAACACAAAGAACACCAAGATTTTTTTTCATGGAAACCTTGTTAGGGGAAAAACCACGATGGATGTTAATCCATAATTATACTCTATTAAAAGTATAATGAAAGGTAAAAAGGGGAATGCACATGCATTCAGGTTCACTGCCTAGAGCTCACTGCTCAATTACAAAAGGGATCACTTCCCAACAAAAATGGATTAGATCCATAGAGATTTGAACTGATAGAGTAGCTTCTACAAAATCCTGATTATAGTTCCAATTACACATAGAAAACTTTCTTCTCACTTCACTCTTACTCTTCACACTTGAATGATAAATCACTATGCACACACCTTCACTCTTTTTGGCACTCCTTCGCACTTCGCTTCGCTCAACCAATCTCTCTTATATATCTGCTAAACACATTTACATCAATAACTTAGTTGGCCAAAAGATACAAAAATATTTTACAATATTTGCAATGTCGGCTCAATATTACAAATAAATCTTCAATGTTGATTAAGCACCATTGGCCAAGATAAGGATAAGACCAAAAATAATATCTTTGAGCATGCCAAACAATTTAATTTCAAATTTCAAAAATCCGCAACACGTTACCACCAACATGTCGGCTAGGAACAAGAAAAACCGAACATGCACAAGAAAAATCTTTGACCACGATCACTCTGATCAATGCAGACTAGCAACAATGATAGAGAACATACTAGAAACATCCATGAGCACCAAGAAACAATAAAGAAACATCTGCAGCAAGTAGGATCACCAAAATCATACGAACTTTGATCAGGAACACTGATATAGACCTCTGAAATACTATCAGAATACAAATTTCCATAACATTCACAAATAATCATGCGGACCTCTGAAACTTCCGATGGATGATCTAGAAACTCTCAGAATTAAGTCCTTTAATCCACAACAACTGAACTTCCACGTACTGAACACAACACCTTCACGACCAGACTGAACTACAAACTGCTTGAAACTTATTCTTTTACAATTTTCTCAATATCCTCCACATATGCAGCTTCCAACATCATAGTGCTAATAGTGTTGACATTAATGGCAACCACATATCAGCAACACAACTACATTTCCCAACAATCCTTTCTCCTAATCTATTCTCTACTACTGGACCTCTTTCTCTCTTTTTATCATGGCTTCTTTGTCTAGTTTCACTTTGTTTCTGGTTGACCAAATTCCTTTCTCTACCATTATTTCTTGCTAATTAAACACCTGAGAAATCACTTCCTAATATTTATCACAAATTTTATAACAATTGCTTCTTAATTTTTCTTTCTCTAACCCAATTAAGGATTCACTACTTATATGGAGTCCTTAGAAGTTGTTCTCGATTTTGACAACATGGGAGGTGACTCTTAGTCCATGATGTCCATCTCTCCTCATATTGTCTCTTTAGCTTGGGGAATGTGTTGGTTGATAACAAATGATTGGTAATTGATTTATCTTCAATTTTCTTTGAGTTATTTTCTTCCTCAACCTTGGAATTGCTATCATCTATCATGTCCAAAGTTTCCTTGAAAAAATCTATTTTTTTGGTGACTTCTTTTATTCTATAGCTAAATATTATCTCATGTTTGTCACCAATTAACAGCTTCTTTACTTCCTCCCTTATGTACTTCCTCTTCTTTTACATAGAAACCACATCTATAGTATCCCTACAAATAAGGTCAAACTTCTCTAAGTTCAATGTTTCCTTATAATATTATTTCAACTTCCTTATCATTTTAGTTATATTTTACTCTATAGTTCTAATTTAGATCATAAACCACTCTATTTATTTAATATTCATGAATTCCATGTTCATTAAGGATCTACTTATCTCAATACTGGGGTTTTTATCAGCTACATCCCTCTTCATACACTCTCTTGATGATTCTCACATTTTTTCTAACCTTTTCCGTTATCTTTCCTCTCAATCTTAGGATTTTTCTTCCGTCTTCTTTTCTATCATGATCTTAAATCCTCTTCAAAACCTATCTTGATCTCACCAATAAATTATTTTACTCTCTTCTTATAAAAAAATTCTATAAATATTTAATTGATTTAATGTATACATCTTAGCTCATTTTTTTTAATACCTTAATTTACTAGGGGGTTGAACAAGACACCAAATACTACCACAAATTGCTTTTTAATGCCTACAATTATCTCTATCTTATTTTATATTCTAGCAAGGTAATTTTATAAGACTTACCTTCTAGTGCACTTATGGGTTTTCATCGTTAGTACCCATCAAGTTGCTCTTTTTATTTTTCAACTTAATAGGAATAGATCCGACCACCCTTTAGATTTAGTTACAAAGGCATTGATAGGGACATCATGACTTGGTCTAAAAGCCTTTTTCAAGGGCTAATGTGTTGCATAGGACTAAGGACATGAAACAATTTATCGATAGCAATCTAGATCATTAATTAGGGTGGTCCCTACACTCAAAAATCTCTAAAAATTCAGGGTATCTATCCCCTATCTATCTATGACTTACCCTAAATCTATTTATGTTGTGGGGGTGTGAAAGGGGATATAGTTTGCTTGGATATGGATAGTGGTTATGTGGATAAGCATAGAGGTTGCTTGGATATGGAAGCACCTCACAAATTTTAAGAAAATAAAATAGTAGCACCTCACATTGATTAGGCTCAGATTCATTTATGATTTTATTTTTCTTGTCTAAAATCTAAAAAGAAATTGTTTTATATTATCTTAATTACCATATTTATGATTAAAATTTTAAGCTATTTTTGATGTTATAGTAGCATAAACCACTCTTTTTGCTAAATGAAATGGTTTGAATCAAGAAAAATTATATCTAATCATTTAGTTCAATTGCATAATCTATAGAAGCAACAATGTATTACACAGATTCAATCTTTTGTACAGATCGAAACCTCAAGGTTTTCATTCTAAATCATGCTCAAATCAAATTCTTTTTAAAATAGAGATAAGGATAAAGGCATTTCCTAGAACACACATATTTCTCTCTTTTTTCAATCTCCTATGATATAAATTTAACAACTTGATAAAATTATCAAAAACAATAATCAATCATTAAAGATGCCTATGATATAATGTATATATATATTAATGCTCTTATGGTGATGTAATGACTAATAAAGGTTTATTTCTTAACATTCTCAATATGCATTGCATGTTTACTATGTTTTTAATAAATTAGGGGTTGACCTTCAATAAAACATTTGAGAGTGTATTTTGAATGTTTTAGACATCATGTCAAATCATAATAGCTAAGTATTACTATTGAGGCCCGAATTCTAAAATTTGACATTGGATATATAGGTTCACTTTGTAAATTATGTAATTACTATAGGCCATTTTTATTATTTATAGATCTACACAAACATAATAAATGTATAAACTAAATATTGATTTTTGAAATTGAAAGTATAGTTAGAATTGAGCTATAATTAATTTATTTTCCGAGTTCTTCATAAGATACATCATTTTTCAAATTCAATCATTGTATTAGGGATAACTAAATTATTAAAATGAACCAAAATAGATAAGAAAAGATAATTTGAATTTATGGAATGGCCTCCCTCCCCTCTCTATTTTTTTCAAATTAAATGAGTGTAAATAAATCATGGAAGATGTATGGGTGTAAGGTTGCATATTATTTAGAAGGGAAATATACAGTATATGATAAAGAGGGGTTGGAAATATTTTAGAAATGCTCCAATTCCTCAAGCTCAAAAGTCAAACTTGTAGAGGAATTAGGAAAGAGAGGAGTAATTATTAGTTGGTAGAAAATAATATGAGGGTCCAACTGAAAAAACTCTCATTGTGAATAGGAAAAAAAAAGTCCAATTTTAATATAAGAATTTTGGGACACCTGAAGAATGCAACCATGTCATTATTACATGCAATTTTTTAGAAAAAAAGTTAAAAAATTAAGTGAGCTAAAAATATGAAGAAATGAAAAATAGAATGATGATGTAGAATTCAAAATAGTTCATGCCCCTTATCTGTGCTTCCAGTACATTCTACAAACATCTCTCTACTAGAGCAGTTGAAACTACAACATCTGATAAAATTTCTCTATCTTTTATGTTTTGAGGATGTCCATACTCTGTTCGAAAGCTCCCATTTTGGCACAGGCTAAGAGGATGCTGACAAAGGTTGTAGAATCTGGCTTTAAATCTTCCAATTGCATTCACGTGAAAGTTCCTAAAGTTTTTATAAGAAATCATTTTTGTGAGAAACCTCCAATCAGGGTATTCCGTGAGAACATGTTTCTTCGAGGCATTCTGTTAAATAGTTGATGTGCCTTGTCTATGCTTCACCATTCTGCATATCTTGCAATCATGACAATCCATCAGATTACATTTCTTTGAAGTATTCTGTCAAACAGTTCACGCCCCTTTTCTATGCTTCTGGACATTCTGCATACATGTCTACCACAACAACATCCGACGAATGCCATCCTCCTTTGAGGGATTCCATACCCTGTTAAAAAAATCCCATTTTGGCATAGGCATGGAGGCTGCCGAAAATGGTAGCGAAGTTTGGCTTTACACCTACCAATTGCATTTGCTTGAAAGTTCCTAAAGCCTTTTCAACAAATCCACTTTGCCTATATTCTGCATTCCATTAGACCAAATTTCTTTCAGGCACTCGGGCCAACAACTCACATGCCTTGTCCTTCCGTTTGCTGCTATATTTATATTCAACACAAGGCAATCTATTTTTTTTTCCCATTCAAACTTCTTGAGCGTGAAATAGTTATTTGAATTTGGTTTTGCAGCTTG
>VDFB02042090.1:0-14486 GCA_007258455.2 Sequoia sempervirens
AGTTCAACTTCAAGTGGTGATGGGAGTGAAAGAAGAACACAATTGGTCTAAGAGGAAGAGTGTGAAATTTCAAGTAAAATTGTAGATCTAGAAGTGGGAGAAGTACTCATGATGAGAAGGACCTTGTTGCAAGCACCTAAAGAGGAATATATGAGCAAAAGAAGGAGTCTCTTTAGAACCTCATGCAAATGCAAAGGTAAAGTGTGTCAAGTTGTTATTGATTCGGGTTCTTAGGATAATATGGTGTCTAGGGAGATGGTAGACAAATTAAATCTAGACAAGATACCTCATGTACCACCTTACAAAGTTTCTTGGGTGAATGATAGTCAAAATTTAGTGGTGAATGAGCAAGCTTATGTGGATTTCCAGATTGGGGAGTACAAAGATAGGGTCTTGTGTGATGTGTTACCAATGGATTGTTGTCATTTTATATTGGGGAGACCATGGAAATTTGACATAAGGTCTATGATGGTAGGGAAAACACCTATACAATTAGGAAGGATGATAAGAGTTTCAAACTAACTCCTTTGTAGGGTAGTGCAAGAGATAAAGGTAAAACCAAGGTTGTGATTTTTGGAAAAAAGGAGTCTTTAAGGCTTGAGGACAGCAAGGACAATTTGTTTACAGGTTTGGAGCATGTTAATGGTGATAGGACAGTAGGTAAGGAGAAAAAGAATGATGTTGGGACAACAAGAATCCTAGTCATGCAAAAAGTGGAAGATGCACTTCCATATAAGTCTGGTACAGTTAAGGTAAGTGGTGAAAAGTCTGCAGGGCAACATGCAAAATAGGGTAAGATGAAAGAGGGAAGGTTTGTGAAGCAAGATGGAATCATAATTGGTACCATTGTATGTCCTATATGTGAGTGCAATGCTACAAAGCAAGTGATATTTGCTAGTGTGTGGGTGGATAAGGTTGCTAATGCATGGGTTCATGATAATGGTAGTATGGAAGGTCTGAAGATAGTGAGAAAAGAACAAAATGAACAAAGAAACACAAGTATGATCACAAAGAGGGCAAGGAAGAGTATGCAAGGAATGGTAGGGAGATACACGGGTATAAATGAAACAAAGAAGGTGAAAGATAAAGGTAAGGATAATTATTGTTTGTTTGCAGGTCTAAATATTGAGATGGCATCAAGTTTTGATCCAGGGATAAGGAGGAAGCTGACAACAGGTCTCAAGATGCATGGAGCACCAATGTTGAGGCATGGAGCACACTACAACTCTTGGGACAAGAGTTTTTTCTGTTGTGGTGTGTATGGTGTAGGGGCACCTACACCTTATGATCAAATAAAATTTATTCTTGAAGGTTCAAAGGGTCAATTTGAAATTCTTTTAATCAATAAGCAACGAGGAAGTTGCAAAATATGATTAAATGTAAAGAGTTGTCAATCAATATCATGATGAAAAATGAGGTTTAGGTGTATGTAATGTTTCTTTTCAATGTAAGGTCATCCTAATAAGGTATAAAAGATCATATAATATGTATTTGGGGGTGTTTAGTGTCTTAGGACGTTAATTAGGAGAAGATTGTAAAAGTTGTAAAATGTTGTCAAGAGCAACATTTACAAAAATAATGCAATTTAGAAGTCATTAGAGTATAAAATTTGTTAAGGGAAGTTATGCACATTGGAGGGGTTGGTTGAAGTTGAAAAATGTATAAGAACATCTTGCAAGCCCAAATGAAGGGTTAATGAATGCATTTTTTAGGAGTATATGCTTTGTTTCAATGTAAAATCTATGATTTTCAATATTTTTCCTGAGTTTTCTTGATTGTGTACGGCCATGAAGGACTCTATTTGATAAAAAACTCACATAATGGTGTGGTAACAGGTGATAGTGTTTTTTTTTCAATTATTTTGAGGGCCTCCTATTGATTTTTGTTGAAGTAAATTCCCATTTTCTTGCACAACCTGTAGCAGGCCAGTAGGGTCTTGGTTTTCACTTTATTTAAGAATGGAGCCTTTCCTCCTACTATGGTGACCTATGATTCAGAGGAAAGACATCTACCATGTTTTTTAAGGTTCTGATGGTTTATTGGAATCTTAGCAAGGTGTTTATAGGGCTAGGAGGTGATGCCCTAGGCTGGGAAATGTGGATTTTGACATGAAAAAGAGAAACTAAGGTAGGGGTTTTGAAAAATAATGAAGCTAATGGCCTTGTGAGTGTTTGTTAAGTTTATGCAAGGGTATTAGGAGGTGTTTGGATCATTGGCTGGATTTGGGAAGCTTTGGAATTGTGAATTCCATCAAAACCCTTGGTTTTTGCATGTTTAAGGAGGGTTTCATGGGGCAAGAGGGTAATGGCCTTGTATGGGAAAAATAATCATGGAATTTATTTTTTTCATCATTATTAATGACTTTTTGTGGTGTTTTTAAGAATATCAAGTGTTTAGAGAACACTTTCTTTGCAAAAGTGGGCTAATTTACTAGTCCTAGTTAAGTGTGGGTTATTGGATCTTAGATCTGGTCCAAAGGAGTAGATATTGGTTTTCATTTATGTTATGTAGCTCTGAAAAGGGTATCTAATTATTATTTTTTTGTGAAGTTTTTTGGGAAGTTGGGTTGAAAAATCCCTTAAACCGGGTTGCCTGTGCTACAAGGGAAGCATGCTCAAAAGGTGAATTTTGATGAGTTCTTTGAAATCTGTTTTGAAGTTGATCTGATGTTCATTTGTTTGACATTGTGAGAAGGTTCCACCCCTATTCTGCATCAACCTCTATCTTCAAAGTATATGAATTTTGGTGCACCTTTTTCGTATCTAAGATGAATTTATTTCCATTATTCAATATGTCTACAATCCATTCATCTATATCATTTCCAAATATCTTGTAATAATGTATCTTACTTACCACCTCTTTCCCAACTGCTGACATTGGATCAAATGCAACTTCATATTTGGTGATAGGTTGCAAAGCAATGTCAAATATAGACTTCAAACATTCAGTCAAGACTCTGATTTGGATTTTCAATTCATATTTTCTTCTCTTTATCTTTGGTAGTCCATTCTACCAACCTAGTTTTTATTATCTAAAAATTATGCACGTCTTTATTCCTTGAAGACAGCCCTAGGTTTACTCTAGTGACATTAAAATCACTAGCAGTTTCTTGGTTAACTTCTTTCTACATCAATGAATGAGCAACCACCACATAAATATTCCATGTACTATCATCCTCTAATAACCTAGATGTAGTCTTCAATTTCTTAGTCTTAGGAGTCCTTTGGATTAGTTGACCTACAAGCTCTTTCTCTGGAATACTCACCTGAACCATCTTTCTTTTCTTTGATTTTTGTTCAATCCAAGAGGAGGTATTAGGAGAGGCAATAGATTTAGAACTAGAGGAGAAAAATAAAGTCCCCCTCAATTGGGGAGTAGTGGATTGCTCACACTCTGGAGAAGAAGGTGGGGTAGGGACAACCCTAGGAGATACATGTTCCTCTCTAATAGAAGAATATTTGGGAAAGGAATAAGATGTACTTTCATGAGATGGAGAGGTAGAAACATGAACCATTTTCTTCCCCTTCAATCACTTTTTCATCCTTATCCTACTAAGGAGGGTCAGGGAAATCTTCCTCGCATGTCTTCTCTAGTAAATTTCCCTTTGAGGGTTCATCACCTCCACCACCTTGACTCTCCAAACAACACTTGATGTAGAAGTAGAATTTTATGTTCCTAAAGTTATGGGAGGTTGGATACTCTCTCCCTGAGGTTGAGTTCTTTGTGACCTAGTTGAGGGAAGTTGTAATTTTGCATTCTTCCTAACAACCCACTATTTTTTTCTTCTTAAGACAAATACAGTCTTTGCCTTAATGGTTTCAACTTCTTTGATGCTCCAATCCTTAGACACAGTAGGTTGAATGGAAACATGTTTGATAAAGATGGGATCCCCCAAATTTTATTCATCATCTTTAATACCATGGATATCCCAATTTAGGTTGAATACCCTTGTTTGTCTCAAGGACAACCTCATCCAAATCCTTTTCCTTACTTTGTACTCATCAACACAATCAACCAAATAATCTTCCAAATCAAGAATATGACGAAATCTGGTACCCAGCTACAAATTATTCTTTACAAATTATTTGCTATCAAAAGGAAATATTGCATCATAAAATTATGGAGTATACTTAACTATGTCCCTCTAAATGTTGAGTTCATCTAACATGGAATTGTAGGAGAAATAGCCAAGTCTAGCAGGAAAATGAATACCAACCTTTTTCCTTTCCTGATATCTACTATTCACTTCTACAACCTATTGGCAGACTTCTATTGGAATAAACTTTTCTTTTGCATACTTAGGAAGCTTTAGTGGAGCACCATCAAATCCTCCAACCCTAATATATGAGAACCTTTTGAATTGTTTGAAATGGCTCCCATATGTGTCAATTAGTTGTATGGCTTCAGGAGTAAGCCTTAAACCAATATCTCCTTGTATTTTATGAGTTACCCTCATTGCAAAGGTATCAGTAATTCTTCTCTGGTGATGATAACTTTTTCCCAGTTGTAGTTTATCACACTAATCAAAAATTGGAATTTCATCATTTGGATTCAAACTTGGTCTCAATCCCGACTAGGGTCTTATTGTATTGTGGCATAAACTAGGTATGAGGACATATAGAAGGATCTATTAAGTGGTAAATAAATGATCATGTGGTGTATCTGATCACCAATAGGTTGCACCTAATCCAAGAATCATTTCCCTCCAAGTATAATATGAATAAATAAATACATCCATTATTCAAATTCATGAGCTCTTTCATCTCCCCTTAGCCTATGAAAGAGTACAATTATATCATAAATATCATTTATGAAGTGGTTCCTGTGTAGGCTCTTGGGTAATTGGGATTTACCCTTCTTAGGTGTGGTGAACCATTCTCTAGAAATCATGTTCCTATATGAGCCTCTGTTTTCTAAAAAAATATTTTGTGAGGTGAAATCAAATGTTGAATATTGCTCTCTCTCATATTTCCAGACATGAAGCAAAAGTATCTCTTTGAATTTTCACCACCAATATATTATCATTGGTCCTAACCTCTTGTGTCTCAAAGTAATAATGTTTTATACATTCCACTATCAAATATGGATATTGAATTGCTACTAGGAAGGTGGCGACTTGTAATAATTTTCTCTCAATTAACCTTTGTGTAATGGATGGAGGGTTAGGCTTCCCAATACTATCCCAAAACTCATTCAAATTTGCATGCCCTAGCTTGGGATCCCCTATTTTTGGACTTGTGTTGGTTAAGCCAAAAACATATTCATAACCCTGATAAGTATTGTTCATTATGACTAAAACCCTAGGATATATACATAACTTTCAAGGGGAAACATATGCTAATATAGTTATCCACTCTAGAGTAAAATTCCAAAAAATATTGTAACTTAATTACATAGGAAAATAGTACCTTTCAAGTGCATTCCAATCTCTAAGAACCAAAAGTTTCAAGAATTCATTCTTTCACTCCACTCTAATCTTTTCTCCCAGGACAGTTGAAATATGCTTCCTTAATAGCTCAAATCACTAAAAAACCCTTAACAATTAATGCTTAAGTGTATGAGTAGTTAATACCCTTTTTACCAAGGTTGGAATGTGTAACCTGTCATAGCTTCCTTTTTATCTCAACCACTTTTTAAATATTTGAAAAAGAATGATTTTGAAGGAATTTTTGTTAGAATGTGTTGTTTTCACAACCTCATCGGGGACTGAAAGAGGTTTCACAACCATTATAAAGTTCTAAAATACATCTTGATGAAAAAATTCATTGCACTGATTTAAAAAAAAAATCTTCAAGATTATCTTACTTTCAAAAAAGGTGATGACTCTTAACTCCTTCAAGATCTGATGGAAGTTTTGAAACCTCCCCAAAGCTCTGAAATGATTTGATTTTAGCTTTGATGGAACTTCATAGAGTTGAAAAGTGTTTTGAGTCTCGAATTTTTTTAAAATTTCTAAGGTTGGTTGACTCCAAGGGATAAATTTTTAATATATCAAGTAGAGGCGAGGTTATGAAAACCTAAGCAAAGGCCACCAAACTTTTGAAAACCACAAGGAAGGCCGAAAGCTTTCTTACAACTTGCCAAAATTTGGAGTAAGTGGATACAGTTTTTATAAGGGTACAAAAACAATGGTAGCACCTGCCATCCTCTATAATATCACTTGTATGAATGAATTATATATGCACAAATATAGAAACCTATGTGGATTTGTAATACTATGATTGCACCTTCTTTTGTGGTTGTAATGTGTAGTTCTCTGCAAATTCAACAACTAAAATGATGGTATGAAGTGGAAATGTATCCTTGCATAACTTGAATTGTGAGTCCAACCAGCGAGCTCTATGGGTATACTTTTCATACTCCTACATTATATTCTCACAAAAAAAATTGATTAACTAGTACATTGAAATCTATTCACTGACCAATTCACACATTTTTACTTCTTTCCCATCTTTTAGACTATAGGCCACTATCTTATATTTTCCAAATTTCACTAGTTCATTTCCAATTGCATTTTTACTATCCATATGTTCACAAATTCAAAAATGTTACAAGCAAACACAATAAACACACATTCCTTCCAAACATAAGTTCTTGTAAAAAAGTTGACAATCCACTATTTCACATAAAATGCTAGATATTAATTCCCTTGAAGATCTAGGTGGAGCCCTTACATTACATTCATGTAAAACATTATTAGTATGCAAATATGCACATACATGTCAATAAACATCATAATTATTAGAAAATTTAATATGTACTCTACAACAACAAGTTTTGTGTGTAATTTATTTTGAAATAAAAAGGCTTTGCCATTTCAAAATATATTTGACTAATTTTAATTTGAGGATACATCTCTTGAAATTTGGAGAAAAATTATGTTTGAGTTATCCAAAAATTCTTCAAATGTGGATCACAAATTTGACTACCAATCCTCCTTAAATCATCTCTTTTATTGGGAGATACCCTTGTGTTATTATTACAAAATTCTTCAGTTAGGGATCTCAAGGCATCAACAATTGCTTTATCTTTCTATGGTAGTCTACCGGAGAATGACCATAATTCATTGTTATTTGGATCCTCTGCTTGTTGATTCCTTCCCATGGCTCTTATTATAGATGATATAATTATTTTCAATGTTACTTGCCTTTATAATGAGGAAATATTTCTTGGTTTGATTTCTTACCATTGTTGATGTCATGACACATCAGGTGACATTACTATCTTTCATGTGTGAGGTAGAACCCACACTCATATGCACTCATTAGTTTCTTTATAATATATTTCTCACATGAATCATCTGATGTTCTTAGCCAATAATCTTCATGATGGGCCTAAATTTTAGTTTCCTCATCATTTCAACAAATAGTTGACATCTTTCAATCTCATTTAACTTCTCAAAAAATAATATGCATATCCTCTTAACATATATTTGACAAGTACACTTTGGAATATTATCAACATCAGTTTTAAAATATTATCATTACTATCAATCAAATACTTATGCTTTCCATGCAAAACTCTAGGAGGTGTTATCAAACATAGAGTTGCCTCAATATTAGGAATGTCAACAACATTGGGGATAGATGGATTACCTTCAACCGGAGATGAAAAGGATGATGTATCTTGAAATTAAGATGTAAAAGATGGTGTACCTTCAACTTGAGATGTGTAATATGGAGTGTCTCCAACTTGAGATGTGAATATTGATGTACTTTCAATATGACATACCATAGATGGTGTGCCTTCAACTTGACTTGTGGTAGATGATGTGTCGCCAAATTCGGGATTTAGTTATCTCATTGCACAAAGTCTTTGTATATATTTCCTTTGTGATTCCAATTCCACATCTCTCTTACATTGCATGGATGTTTCATTTCCTCTTGAATAGGCATGTTTTCTTTTATAGTGTTTAATTTCCTTCCATCATGAAGTTTCCTCATTCTTTCTTTTTTCTTTGCATCATCAACTTCACACTCATATAGTGTTAGATTCTTTGGTTATTTACTCAGCATGATAAAAAATTATACATGTATACACTATTAAGCAAGGTTGACCAAATTTAAGTAATGTTCACAATCCATTTCATTATCATTCAAAATTGGTAATCTTTAATTTGTATGACCATAAGAATCAAGGACAGTCATATTGGTTTCCTAGGAATGTCTAAAGATCTTTACAACACCCATATATTATTAGGTGTGCCAACATGAACCAATGTAGGAATGTGAGGTATAAATGCAACATATGTTCACTTGTGTCAACATGGAACACTTAAGATGTCCATATATCAATGACATATTAACTAGGAACATGCTAACATAATCATAAAGTCAAGTAAACAAATACAAAAAAGAACAAATAAAAATGAAAGTGATTGCAATTGAACTATGTAAGAAGGTGAAAAGAATAAAATGCATAAAGACAAATAGAATGTACCTTAAAACTTGATATTTTATATTACAATTTACAAATTATGTCATGCTCTTTCATTTTTTTCTTCAAACTCCTAATTTTTTTTACTTTTTACACAACTTTCTTCAAATTTAATGGTGAATTATATGTAAATATAATAGGATTATAAAAAATTATGAATATAATAGGTCTATATTCTCAAATTTAAACAAAAAATCTCATAATAAATATTTGAATTCTAGAAGCATGAAAATATTATCTCATATAATCAAATTTGATCTAAAAGCTTCAAATTTTTATCTTCTACATTGTCTAACAAACAAAAAGGTGGTGGAAAGGTGATGAAATATTCAAAATATGCTTGTGCAAGATGTAAAAAACCATGAAAAAGCATTTATTTTTTAGATAATACATAGAAACCAGAAAAAAATAGAGAATGTGGGCCTAAAACACGATTCAAATGCCTCTTTTTATCAATTTTAGTGTAGGCTATTTGTCGTTCACCAAATTTAGCAAGTGCCAAATATCCTTTATTGAGATTTTTAACCCTTAACAAATTGGGAAAGAAGAGAGATAGATAGAATAGAAAAAGAGAAAGAGAGAAGGAAATAGAATGAGTGAGAGACACACACACATGAAGACCATCAATCATAAACCCTTTACCCTCAATCATAAACCTTAAAATATATATTGATACCCTCAATTGTAAACTAAATACCCTAAACCATACACCTTGACCTTAGATACCTTATACCATCAACCTTAAACCCTACACCCTCGACCTATACCCTCAACTGTACTTCCATTACCCTTAACCCTATAATCAATACCCTTAACCCTAAACCATACACCTTATACCCTAAACCCTAAACCCTATAATAATACCCTCAACCCTATAACCCTATGTACCTTATACCTTTGTACCCTCAATCTTATACCCTAAACCCTATACCAATACCCTAAACCTTATACCCTATACCTTAAACCCTATACCCTATAATGTACCTAAACCTTGTACCATCAATATTGTACCCTAAACCCTATACTAGTACTATATACCCTATACCATATACCCCATACCCTATACTATATGTACCCTAAACCTTGTAACATCAATCTTGTACGTTGAATCCTATACCCTATAACCTATAACCTAAACCCTAGTTCCTACACCCTATATCCTATACCTAGATGGGGAGAAAGTGGGGTGACATAAATAGAGGAAGATAGGTACAATCCTAATTAAGGTTGAAGCCTGAGCCAGTCTTCCCTGGCATGAATGAGGTAGTTGCTAGCGCTCCTCATATGCCACCTATATCATCACAATATCACAAGATGGAGGAAGTAACTTATGATAGGTTAAACACTATAGATAATATTGTCACTGATTCTGAGGTATTTCTTCAAGATCATGTTTCTAGTTCTAAGATTATGGGCTCACAAAATAATATACCTAGGTCCTCATAGGGAAAAAAGAACAAAAAAAAGTATAAATACTACTATTAAAGCTCCTCTTTGCACAAGTATTGAAATTACTAATGAATCTCCCTCACAATGAGGCATGTCTTATCAAACAACAAGAAGCACACTTAGATTTAGTGAGAAAGGAAAGAAAGGAAGAAAAAATTATCCTAGATATTAACTATAAGGTTGAATTGGAGCAAGAGCAACTTGACATTCCTACAACTAGAGTTGGTTTTCATAGCAATACTTACAATACCAATGGAAAGGATAATGGGTTTTTAAGGATAAAAAAAAAATGGAAGTCCTAAAAATCATACCTTCTTCATAGTGGTTGGCTTGAAGTAGAAGATTGTGGTACCCTATAGACTGGAAAGGGTGCATTAAATGCCATTAACAAAGAAATTGATGGTAATTCTACTTGCTTGACTATAGATATAAAAAGAAAAGGGAGTGGGATTTCTAATGATCATGCAGTTTGTGATTGCAAAGGTATCAAAAGACCTTTGTGTTATAATTTTGAAAATGTAGGTGAAAAAGTGATAGTAGGAGAGAATAAAGATGATAAAAAAATAGGGAGAAAAAAATAGTCCTTTCTTCTTCCTGGGGTAAGTGTAAGTGGTAGAAGCATATAAGCAATAAATTATTTTTTGGTAAAAGAAAATTTTGGGATCATAATCAAACATGTGAAAATGTAAATACTTCAAATAATTTGATACATGATGATAATGATTTTGATGGAGTTGATTCATTGAGTTCTAGTTGTCTAACACCACATTTGAAAAACAATATAAGCCATGTTACAACAAAAACTATCATCTTCTCTATAGGAATGGAAGGTCTTGTGGACTATACTTTGCTAAATCAAGAAATAGGAAAGTTTGCACATGATTAAAAATATTTTGTTGAAAAAATTATAAGTGATGAGGCGCTACCACAAAAAATTCCACATGAATTTTTTGAAATGTCATCTGAAATATAAAGTCATATACCCCATCTACAAACTAATGTCTCTTATGATATTAATGCCAAAATATTTGGCTATTCAAGTACATCACATGGAAAGGTAAACATAAGAAAAGTCCCTTATGATATCTTCAAAGACTCAAGTGACCATCTAGACCAGACCATGAACAAGGTAGATGTTGTGAAGCATGTTACCAAGCATGAAAAGCTTAATAGGAAGGAGAAAATTTCACTAGTATTTATGTGTGTTGATGAAAGTAACCAAGGAACTTTGAGGAAGAAATGTGTTAATGAAATTTTGAACTTAAATACGTAACTTGATAATCATATTAAGTTGTAGGAAGGTTTATCTACATAATAAAATAAATAAAGGGTGCACATGTAAGAGAGGATGTCTCAAGAATGGACAAACTAGAAATGAATACAATCCTATAGATAAATTTTGAAGGTCAAAATAATCTACCTCCAATTCAAGATATCAACAACCATTGTGCTTCTGAAGAGAGCAATTATTGCTCCTCTGATTGTTCTGATGCTACCAATATGCCCTTTTTTGATAGTGAGAAAGATATTGAAAGGTATGTATCTCATTTTCCTTCCAAATAATGTGAAAGGTTAAGTCCAAGTTTATTTAATATTCACTCAAGGTCATTTATTTTGCACACTAAATAAATAAGTTTGGCCCCATGTGATCACTATAGAAAATTATCTAATAACAATGTCATAGATCACTGTGAACATTCTTCACATCCGTCAGAATGTAGATGTTGTGATTCACATAGTTGCAATGTGAATGCATCATCACAGAGAGAGAGGTAGACGTGGAGAGAGTGAGAGACCTACAAAAAGAGGAGATAGAGGGGAAGAGAGGTGAGGGACCTATATGGGGAGAGAGAGGTGAGATGGGGGTTTAAGGAAGGATGGGGAGAGATAGATGGTATTTTAAGGAGGGAGGAGGAGATAGAGAGGGGGAGAGGAAGAAAGGGAGGGAACATCCAAGAGAGGGGAGGGAGAGAGAAGAGAAGAGACAAAAGAACAAAGAGAGAGAGGAGTAACAAGGGATGGAGGGAGAGGTATACATGGAGGGAGTGAGATACATAAGGAGGGAGGTGATGAGGACAGGAAAGAGGGATGGTGGAAGGAGTGGATGGAGAGGGAGAGAAATGGAGAGAGGAGAACAAAGAGGGGAAAAGGGGGAAGGAGGATGGAGGTGGAAGGGATGGAAATAACTAGAGATGGAGACCAAGGAAATGGAGGGGGGAGAGGACAAAGGAGAGGATATGGGGGGAGAGATTTTAAAGAGGGAGAGGTGGAGGAAGAGGGAAGGAGGAGAAGATGGGGGGAGAGGTGGAGAGGAAGGATCAAAAGAATGGAGGATATGAGAGAAAATAGAGGGAGGAGGAAGAAGAGGTGGAGGTGGATGGGAAGGAAAGGAGGGGAGAGGAGTGGAGGGAATCAACAATCAATGGAATGGATTAATCAAAGTGGGGAAGAGAGAGAGAAAGAGAAAGATATTTTGGCCCTTGCATTCTAAAAATTTATTTTCATTTGTCTAATGCTAAATTTGACACTCATCAAATGATTTGCATTGGGAAATACCAACCCTTTGGGTTGGATTTTCCTTAGGCATCTAACCCAAATGGTTGGACAACCATTTCATGCGAAAGATGTGTTTTTTTTAAAAGGTAAAAAAAATTCACATTTTTTGTCATGCTCTCCATCAAGTTTTCAAGTGTTTCAATGCAAATTTATAAAAATACCATGATGACATTAATCTCTCTTTTAGCTATCTAACCATTTTTTTTTTTTCACCTTTTGATTACATTAAGGTTTACATCTTTAATTTCTTTTGTTAATGTGTTTTTTTTTGTCAAAAACCAACATGTGGTATTTTGGGTATAGTTTGTTACACGTTCATCAAATTTTGAAATAAACTACATTTCTAGTAACTAAACTTCATTCTACACATACTAAAAAAATTGATTTTCTCTTAATTTTCAAAAAAATAGAGGGGAGCACACTCAGATTTATATTTTTTAAGATGTGTCCACTTCAAAAATTACTAAAAAAGTCATATTTACATTAAAAAATTAGCTAAAAATCAAGCATAAACTACATGGTGTTAGCTAATTTCTCACTAAAATAATATTTGAAATTATTAAAAAAATTAACATTTTAGAGGGAGCACACCAAATGCTATGTTATATTTTTTTTGAAAAAAATGGACCACTTTGTGTGCTCCCCCTTTTTGAAACCCTCAATTTTCACCATTTTCAAATAAATAGTAGCTTAGAAAGTAGATTCAAAGCACTACAACTCTTGTTCTTATTGCATCTTTAATTTTGGAGCATAACTATCTTCATTTTCTCGTTGAATATTAGACTTTGTTGATTTCAAAAAAAGTAGCATCTTAAGACCCCCTTTTTTATCACATCTTGATGCACTTACCTAAGAAGTAAACCACACTACACAATAAGTATTTTTTTGGATATATAACTCATCCTTTTCTCAGTGGTAGCACCAACTCAATTTTGACTTTATTCATACAAAATATTTAAAACATATACCTGATTCATTCTAATATTTCTTAGATATAGCTATCCTCTATATAAATATATTTAATAATTTAGAATTATTAAAAACGTCTTGAGGAAGAATTCATTGAACTATTTTAGAATTTTCTAGAAGTAGAAATTTTCTAGAATAGGTTGGAAATACGTAAGTTGTACACATATGTAATATGTAGCAAATGAAAAAAGGAGATAAAATAAAAATATAGTGCAAAATAAAATGTACACATATTAGGGACATTTGATAAAATATATGTAGCATAAACAAATCCTTTAATTTGATATTAGAGAAAAGGTGATTTGGCAAAGATTAGATTTTTTAAAGCTAAATTGTGATGGAAAGTGGGGACAGTAGTCTCACCCAACAATGACTTCTTCAATTTGATTGAAAAAAAAAATGAATATTAGTGTTAAAAAATAAATATTTTCTTTGGCTCATAATATTTGGGATTTAGTAAAAAATGGGTATACAAAACTATCATAATATGCATCATATAATGCTCATTCTAAAAGATTAGAAGGATTTGTATAATAGAAATTTTTTGGTTTAATTCAAACAACTTATTATAATATAGCCAAACTCCTATTCTACTTTTAAAATGTTAAATATTTATATTTACTTGCAAAAATAAAATATGTGTTGATTAGAAACAAAGAGAGTGCTTTGAATTGAGATTATGAACTACTTTTGTACTATCAACTCATAGAAATTTATTAAATCTTGATTTTATAGAAAATATAAAGAATATTAAAATTTAAAAACACCAAGAAACAAAATAATAGCTTGAAAGGAACTTGGAGATAAAATATGAAGCTCTCAATCAAGGACACCAATGTTGATGGAACACAACAATCTACTGAGAGGGGGGGTGAATCAATGGATCTCAAAACTTTCCCTTAAAATCTTTTGTGTAGACTAACTTCTTTAATCCCTTAATAATTATTGGAGATTAATTCCTTTTAGTACTTTATGCAGATTTGCTAAACTAGTAGAAAGATAAACATGCACACACACAAATGACCATAACACATGATGTACATGGAAAACCCAAGATGGAAAAATCCATGGTGACA
>VDFB02042091.1:0-10479 GCA_007258455.2 Sequoia sempervirens
ATCCACGATAAATAAATAGAAACTAATATGCATACACATTAGCAAGACAATGTGAACACCATAGCAATATTTTTACATGGAGATTAATCCACAAAGTATACTCTATTAAAAGTATGATAAAAAAGGAATGCACTTGTGTTCAGGCACACTACCTAGAGCTCACTAGTTAAATACAAAAGAGGAATCACTGCCCAAAAGGAGTTTGATTAGAACTATTCAAAATATGAGCTGAGAAAATAACATCTTTGAATGCTTGGATTCAGTTCCAATGAAGCACATGAAATGGATTCTGGACCTTTTCTCCAATTTACACTTCTGCTCTGCTCCACTATGCAAAAACCCTTCTGCTACACAAATAAAATTTGCTTGATAGATTGTCTAATATTATCTCATGCATTTGTTCTCCCCTTTTTTGCACACATACCTTTTCACCACTTCATACATCATAGCACAACACACCCAAAATGAATTACTGATCTCATTTATATATCCACTAACAAGAATTTTATTTCTATATGTCAACTTCCAACAAAATATAATACTCTTCCACAACTCGGCTCAAATCACTAATTATAATTAATGTGTACCCACACAAGTTGGCTAGACTATAGTAGGGACCCAAACCAAAATTCCCAACATAATAAATAGTTAAACACATACTCCTCATATATCCAGAACATGCCATACATAATAGGTCGGCCACAATGACAAAATAAACAATAAATCATTTTATCGAACCTCCAAACTCGTACATGGACCAATGTAGTATCGTAAAACTTATCAAATAGATAGCATACATGATTGAATATCTTCCCTAGGGATCCACACAACAAAATAATGATCTAGTGAAGCATCCAGATCAACTTACCAATCAAATACTCTATTCTCCATGCATTATGCTAGTAGATTACTATCTTCTACTTACCTTGCTGGTAGAAACTACTTCCAAACTACGAACCAAAATATTGACTCCAATTGCCATCAATGAAAATACTAGCAATGAAAAATAGTCTCCTAAAGCCATATGCCAATAGAAGCAGGGGTATCCTTTCCCATTGACAACTCCTTCCTTCACATGCAAAAATAATCAGATGGCCAAATGCGCTGAAGGACTTCTCAAAGAGTATAATCTTCAACATTTATTCATGAGGGCCAATCTTGATAGCAAGGGTTTCATGAGATGAAATTTATATGGAGGAAGTTCATAGTAGTATCAACCTTCTATTGAGGACTTTTGGAAGATTTTTTTGATGAAAGCGAAGTCCTAAAAAAGAGATTACTTGATGTTAACCCTCGAGTAGATACAAGATTTTGGTCTTCCTTTCCAGATTCCTAAGGGTACAATTGATGATTTGGTGGTCATTGATCTTGAATATGAAAAAATGTCTAATAAATTTCATCCCAAAGTTAAATGGAGTAAGGATGAAGTCTTGGATATGAACATACGAGCTACCCCAATGATGAAAAAAACTCAAGATTAGCTAGAAGGAAAATGGCAACAAGTTGTAAGTTCTACTCAAGAACCAAAATCTTCTCAGAAAAATGAACAGGGGTCCACTTAGACAATTACAGTGGGCACATAATTAGGCAGAATGGCTACAAGGTCTTCTAGTGTAAATTCATAGTTTGGGGGTGATGGTGAGAAGCCTGAGGAGATGGTTAAATTAAAGTCAATATGTGAATAGGACAACCCATCTACCCCTACTCCTAGAAAGAAGGCCAATCAAAAAAAACTTGTGCGTAAGGATTCTCATGCTATTTTTAATCAAATTGTTGAAGATAATACCTTTCCTCTATTGTCTGAAGTACTCTCTTCCCCAGTGGAGAATACACCCATTACTCCTAGTGAGTCTAGAGAAATTTCTCTAGGGAATTGGGATTCTACTTTGATTGAAACTTCCCCAGTATGGATGAGAAAAGCAATAGAGAAAAAAAAGTACACTCCTAAAACAACAGTTGGAGTGGATGCAGTTTCAAAGTTTCTCCGAACTTCTTCAAGGATGAAGAAAGCTTAGAAGATGTCAAGGATGATGATTGATCCTACATCTGGTAATCAAGTGTTGGAGATTGCAGATCTAATAAAATATCTAAATGAGAATGAGATAACAGTAACTGACTACAAAATCACACATGTTGACATGGGGCCTCAAACACTTGAAGGGGATTTGTATCATGCTAGTTATTCAATCAATGCCTTGATTAAGCAGGTAAAGGAAGAAAGGAAAGAAAAGTGGCATTTCAATCCCATGTTCTTGATTTGTAGAACTTTATTTCTTCTATAGTTCCCCCTTCTATATCTAGTGGAGTTTCAATTTCTTAGAAATAAGTTATTGATATGTCCACAATGCATTTGATCAAAAAGAACCTGAGCTATTCCAAAAGTGTTAGTGAATGGATTGTTGAAATGCTTAAAGAAACTATCCTCTTTATTAGTAAGTTTGTTCTTTTCTACACCCAATTTGTTGATAAAAGGAAGGAATTGATGGTAGAGCTATAATAGATTATAAAATACTAGACTAGTCTCTATGTGCTTTTATAAGAAATCAAAGAGTTGATTTCCATTGATCAAATGAAATTAATCAATGAAAAAATTGTGAGTGATCCAAAGGATTTAGACCCTTCAAGGTCCCATTCATTAGAATGGAAATTAAGTGTTTATGACACCGTAATAAAGGATATTTCTATAATACTCAAAAGGTACCTATACATGCTAGTGGAGATCAAAGGAAATTGTCATGACCTAAAAGTCGAGATAACTAATGAGTTTGATGATAAGATTCTAGATTCAAAGGAATTTTGTCTGAAATTCAAAGAAATATTCAACAAGGAATTGGTCGATCCTATCACCATTACTAAAGAATCTTACTTGAAGCTCATTAGATCATAAATTTATCTCACTTCCTTTAAAATTGAAGCAAGTAGCAGGTCTAGCACTTTGAATGAGTCTAAAGAAGCTCTAGCCAAAGTAAGAACTAGACTGCAAATTACCACAACTCTAGGGAGCAAAGAGTTACTTGCAATTATTTCCAAGTATAGGGACTAAAAAACTAGGATGAAAGCACAAGAAAAATAGTTGCAACAAGAAGCGATAAGAAAATTGGAAGAAGAGGCTAAGGCGGTAGAAGATGATGCATAGTTAATTTTAGTATTCCATGAAACTTTCCTTAATTTGGCTCTTTAAGTTTAAAACTCTTTTAATTATTCAGTGTAGTTAATTTCAAGAAATCATTACCAAAGACAATTTGTTTATGCTTTAATTATGTATTTGGCTAATGTGATACAAATCTTATGGGAAAAAATTGATTTAGTCATTAGAGAAAAACTCTGTTATCTAAATTATTGCTTTTTGTTATTTTGATATAGAAGACAATGGTGGAATTTATGCATTCGTAATCTTTGAATTATGGTGTATGAATCTATTCTGCTTATGTTGAATGTTCTTCCAGTGTTTGATCTATTATTGAAATAATAGATATTATGAATTGTAACATCGTTGTAGTATCATTTATCTATGACTAAGGTTTTTGTGGTGATATTTGATTTCATTCTAGTTGTGAAGTATTTTCATTTTTAGCATTTAAAGTTGATGAATACCTTTAAAATTTTCTAGTTAAAAGCCCCTTCCTTTATTTTCTTTCTAGTTAAAAGCAACAATAGTTAAAAATTATTCCTTGACTATCAAATGAAGGTACTGCCACCTTTTAAAATAAGTAGAGAATTAGTTTTAGAATTACATGATTACCAATTCAACTGTGATTATATTTGTCACCTTAGTGGGTGTGATAATATAGATTTAGGTGATAAATCTGTCAACCAACATGAAGGGGCCTTGAAACCCTTTACAAGATAAGTCACTGCTTCATCATATAGTCAAAAACATAATAAGTAGCCAAAAACCAACCAAAAAATAACACACTAATAGCCAAAAAATGCATAAAAAATTGAAGCAAACTAAAGATTTTTCAGAATATTTGTAGCTTCAAGATCACTATCAATAATTTTTTGATGGATGTTCATAACTTCCACCAAATTCATCAACATGAATACCCATATTTGTACTATGTTTGGTATTGTTGTGGGTATGAGTAGAAGGCCCAGTATCACTAGTGGCATTATGCTACACACCACCCTTCACCACCATGTCTTTTGTTCAAGAATAGTTCCCTAGCCACTTCCTAGCCTTCTTATTCAAAAGACAAAATCCTGTAGTCTCATTGTACATGGAATGTTTGCTTATATCCACTACCTTTCCCAAATTTCCTTTAATAATAGAAAACTTTTTCTCATAGGCATTCTTCATTTTGAGGATTTCATCAACAACGATCTTGAGAGTATCAAAAATTTGATTGACCTCATCCTACAGCTTATCCATTTGAGCCTACATGTTTGAACCCTTAGAAGAGAAGGCCTCGTTAGCATTAGTACACATAGCTCTAACTTAAATATTAGTGGAATTAATATCATGAAAAACCCACTTAAAAAGCTTAAACAAGGAGAGGGAGCTCTCCCTAACAAGACCCAAATAATTAGACATAATCTCCCTCCTAAAATTAAAACCATCTTTTTCAACGACATAATATTCCTTAGAATCACTACTAGACAAAAGATTCTTCAAAGTCTCCTTCCCTTTCTGAGCAAAAACCACCACACCTTTATCCATATTTTGCTTCACCACCTGGAGCTCAACATCTAGTTGGTTGCCAATAGGGTCCTACTGATATGTTATTCTAAGTAGCTTAATCCATTTCATTTTCATCTCATTCTCATTTTAAGTTGTTTAGATTAATATAGATGTGTTATTCTAAGCATCTTATTCATCCATAGCATTATGGATATCATACATTCATAATTAGACATTCCAATGCCATCCATAATACATGCATCATCCATAAATAAGTGTCATAAACACATCTCATAATCTCATAGTCATCTATAATAAATCACAATCACATCACCACTTGCATCACATACCATTAGTATTATATCCATATCATAAATAATAAAAACATAAACCATCACATCCTGCTGTAGACACCTAAAAATGACCTAGGCCTGCAAGCTTCATTTTTACCACTTTGTCCTAGCATAATTAAGACATTTAATTATGTCCTGGGTCCACATTTGACTATTGATTAAATAATTCATAATTATTTAATTAATTCATGTCCTTTGATTCCTAATGATTATTAAATAAATAAATTTTATTTATTTATTAAATACGTCATTAACTGTCTAAGTCTTTCTTTAATTAAATAAATTTCTTAATTTATTTAATTTCCCCTTCTGCATTTAATTCTTATTGATTATTAAATAAATGAATTACATTTATTTATTTAATACGTCACTGATTGTCTTAATTAAATAAATTGATTAATTTATTTAATTAATTGGTCTTATCTCCTAAATTAAAAAATTAAAATAATTATTTAATTGCCAATTTCATATTCTCCTCATTTTAAATAAATTAAATTATTTAAAATGTCATGTCAATCCTAACTGTCAGTCCTTTTTGATAAATAATCTGAAAAAGATTATTTATTATCTCTCGAAATCCATAATTTGAATTATTTTAATTCAAATTAGTAATTAATCTTCCAAAAATCAAGTAATCGGGCAGATTCTTGATTTTCCAAATCTTATCTTCAGTCCATATCTTATCTCTTTGATTTTTCGAATCTTGCAAATCAGGCGATCTTATCTCTTTGATTTTTTGAATCTTGCAAATCAGGCAATCTTATCTTCTTGATTTTTCGAAAATATTTATTTCTTTAATTAATTTCCTCATTTATTCTCCACCATCGATCCAATTTTATTCCGACCGTTCGATTAAGGATTTTTCCCTAACCCTAATTAGGGATTCTCAGGTTAAATCTAGATCGTTCGTTTTAGGGTCTCTTCATTGATTTATCTCGTCCGTCCGTTCGAAATGGCCTTTTCTATAAAATGCCATTTCCTTCTCATGTTTGGGACCTTGACATTTTTACGCAATTACTATAGTTATTTACTTAGCTTCACATTTCATTGTCATAGGCAATTGTAGTATTTCATTATTGGCATTAGGTTTTAGGCATTTGATTAATATTGACATTTGTTTTAGACATAGGCATTGGCAAGAGTCATAGGCATAGCAAATCCTTCAAATCTTGTTGTAGGGCTTAGAAATTTTAGATTGCTCAAAGTACAAATCTGAGGGCAACATTTCCAGCAAGCAAGAAGGTGTAACGAAGATCAATCATGGAAGATGGAGACTCTTGGTGATATATTTCCTTTTCGTTTTCATTTGATTTCCATTGTACTTCGTTACTTCATTGGATTTTTATGTTATTTGTGCTAACCCATCTAACAATATGATTTCCCTTGATTACATTGGTGAACCTGATGTATTTGGACAAATAAAAAACCATTTTTAGAGTTGGTTTCTTCTTGTTGCAGGGCTTGCTTGGTTTTTGTTGCAGGAGTGGCATCATTGTGGACAAAGCCAAAGATTCGACCATAACTTTCAAACGGATGTGTATTTGCTCATGAAATTTTGTTCACAACTTGGGGACAATATCGTGCACTCTCATTCCAAAAATCAGATTTTTTGGATTGGTTTTTCATTTTTTATAATTATTTTTCTGTTTTTAATAAAAAATTAATTTTGGGAGTAAATAATCAAAATTTTCAGATATGTTTACATTTATGGAAAGCTATTTGAATTTTAATAGGGGTCTACTCTTTAGTTTTTAAATTTAGATGTGAAATTATGAGTCAAAAAATAGATCTTTTAAAATTGGTGTTTAACAAAGATTGGCTTATATCTCTCTCATGGTTGCAGATCTAATCACAATTTTTTTTTTGCAGATTTGGAATGACAGCAGACGACTCCAGTAAAAAAATCAGAATTTTTAAAGCTGTTATGTATTTTTTATATTTTTTTATGATTTTTCATAAAAAATTAATTTCAGGTGCAAAACAGCAAATTTTTCTGATTTATTTAAATTTTTGGAAATCTCTTGAGATTTTAGACAGGATTTATTTTCTGTATTTTTCATTTTACTGTCAAAAAATTTCTAAAGATCAGATTTGTTGTGTTACTAATATTTTCTTATAGCGTGTGGCGATCCTCTTTCGTGTGTCAAAGACCATTACATACGAGACTACTAATATTCATTGTTTGCAGATTCGCATGTCAAAGAAGGAAGAAACAAACATTGTGCTTGTTTATTTCTAGATTAGCAAACATTTGTTTTTGGTGCTTATAAAACGAAATCATGTCTTTTATGCTTGATTGTGCTTGTGGAGTGGTAGGTGAGTATGCTCTCACTTGGTGAAAACCTTGTGATCAGAAAACCAGACCCATTCTTTTCTGTTATATTACCCTTCACGATTCGGTATATCGGAGTATCCTCTCCCCTTGCGCATTCGTGCGATCCTGGGTGTAAGAGAAACGGTTACTGACTCTAGAACTTGGGCCTGTTCTGGTGGAAAAAAGTACTCACCCCAGGACGACTCAGACCGGTAGCACCCTGACACCGAGGGACTTCCAGCCGGTATATAAAAGTGGGTTCTTGGGGAAAGCCCAAGAATCATGAGCGTGGTTCCGACGAGATGGATCCGAAAGGGGACTCTCGCCGCATGGATCATGCCCCATGAACGGAATGCGAATTAAACACCTCTTGTCTTAGTGTCCAACCGTTCTATTGGCGTTGCTTGATATAGTGCAGGGTACAGTATCATGCCCGAAGATTACTCACTACTAATCCCCTTGAGTAGAGATAGCAATTCTTGGGATGTCACTACCCAAAGAATCTAATTTGGTGTGCTCGAATGACGTTAATGAGCCGTGGAGGGGAGCCAATGCCACCAAATTCTAAGCTATCCGCTCTCGAGAAGGAAAGGTGTTCATCACCAATCCGGGGTATAACTGGTGGGCTATATCAAGTATACAAACCCAAGGCCTAGTGGCCTTTTTAGGATTGTGCTTATCTCATGTGTGCTTGGATACCTTTTAAAACGCTGTGTTTGTCAAGTGCATTCTGGTTTTGTCACAGTTCAAACAAAACATTCATCAAAACAAGTCAAAACTTCCATCAAAACAACACGAAAATTAGGTTGAAACTAAACTGAGTCGCATCTGTCAAACCGCAAGTGATTTTCGACGACGCAACTGATTTGTCAAAACGCATCTGAAACCTGAGGTCTTCAAATTGTCAACCATTCGTCAAACACTATCATCAAAAAGATTCTGTCAGAAACCAAACTTGATATTGCTCAAAGTCTTGTCTAAACTTGCATTAGTCACCATAGGTTGCATACCTCATTCCTTTTAGTTTAGTACATTCAACATTACGTTGTCCCTAGGTACATACTTGCATACTTAGGATTAGGCAAATCTTAAGCACACCTTTGCAAAAACATTGTTTTCGAAATTAGACCCTCTTGGACCAAGTTATCAAACCTCCTTTTAGTCATTGTCCTCTTTTGTGAGATTTCTTCCAACTCAAAAGTCTAGTTAGGAAGACTCACTAGTCATTTAGACCTTGTCAACTTGTCATTTCCAACAAAGTCCTTTAGCAGTCACAATCGAAAACAAAGTCCTAGCTTAGAAGTGCTTAGATAACCTTGTCTTACTTTGCATACACATTGCATACCTTATTCACAAAAATCCAAAAATAGTCATCATTTTAAGTCGTCATTTTGAACCTAGGACTTCACATAGTGTCATATTTGCATTTAGTTGTCACTCCAATTTGAGCAAAATCAGTTCATGGTTGAAACCAGACTTCAAAAACAAAAGAGACAAATGGAAAACTTTAGGCAAGACCCCCCATTTACTGTCAACAATCCTCCGCATGACTCAAACTGGACCTTGCACGATCCATTTTTTAATTTAGACAATCAACCTCCAATAACACCGCAATCCACATCAAATAGTCCATTCGAACAATTTTTGCAAAAAGATGAGAATGGACAACTACTTCAGGAAAACATAGAGGCATTGACACAAGACCCCGAGGCCTGTCAACTTGTTGAAGCTATGGTCCATCAGGACAGAGAAAGATTCTTAGCTATGCTCTTGAGTGAGGGAACCAAGTTACCACCAGGATTTGACACTAGCACACTAAACTTGACACTTCATGACCCTAATGCCAATAATGCACATAACATGTCACATAGTGGTCAACTTTTAGGTACTACGAGCAACATTCCTCTCGACACCACAATGACAATACATACCACGTCCAACATCCCAAATATCTCCAATACAATAAACGCTACATCTATTGGGGGATCACAATCATCTACAACATCCACATCACTACCCCAATCAGATGGAACCACTCTTGGCTCCTCGACAACATGGGAAAATTATTCCAATCCTCTTTTCACCACAACAGTAAATACAACAGGGGCATCATCAAGTCACCACAACCCCCCCTTGACAACTACATCTACTACCATGAACACAACTTCGACAACTCTGTTCAGTAGTAATTCACAACATTTGTCGGGAGGAGCCACAGGATATATCATTATCCAAGGACAACAACAAAATGTCAACACGATAACACAATCAAATATCATTTCCTCCCAAGGCATAAATACAAATGTCCCCCTTGTACAAAACCAACAATTTACACAAGGTGGCCAAATAACTCAACCCATGACATCATTGACACACCATAACAGTCATGCTCACAACATCCCCCAAATAATGACACACATGGCTGGGGGACACGTACCAACATATTCATCCAACATTCATACTCACCAACATGTACCAAATCATAACTTCCAATACCAACAACACACGTCATACGTACCGCAACAATCCGTACCACCACAATATACCAACATTCATGCACACCAGACAGGAACACATGGTGTACCAAGCAACCCAACATACGAAAAACGTAAACGACCCTACCATAGATGAACTCAAAGAAAGAATGAGGGATATGGAGAAAACTATGCAAAACATGTACATTGCAGGCAGGAAATCAGAAATATCATATGACCTAGATGTATACCCATTCGACACAAACTTACGTATGCCTGCATTTCCGCCAGTGATGAGGGCGCAACCCGAGACACAGAAAATAACCCACAAACAAGAGAATAATTTTATTATTCAGAGAATGAAACTTCTTACATGCAGAGGATCTCAAATCCCCAAGTTCTATAACACATGCAAGCTACATAAAGCTACAGAGTAACCCTTTCGCAACATGCGAGCTTGTCCCCAAAAGTTACCCAAAATTTAAAACCGCCCAAAATAGAGCTCCCTCATTTGTTTGGAGCCAAAACAACATTCAATTTGAGTTTAGGTGGTTTGGCACCAAAAATTTACATATGAAGTTCAAATTTCAAAGAGCATTTGCAATGGTATCTTCTAGAAAGTGCTGCCAACTTCACGGGGCCATAACTTTTGATCCGGAACTCTGATTCGCGAACCGTTTGAACCTTGGAAAGGTCTCGAAGTCAAGAATGCTCTCA